>JAOVYX010018243.1:0-20529 GCA_035668315.1 Drosera spatulata | reverse complement strand
TAAGGATAATCGGACACGGGATATATCTCATTAGTGCTGGCAGCAGTGATTTCCTACAGAACTACTACATCAACCCTCTCCTCAACACCTTTTATACTCCCGAACAGTTCTCAGACATTCTTACAGAATCCTTCTCCGACGCCATCAAAGTACAAGCCTTTTAACACCCTGCTCTGTCCTTTCGAGAGAAATCAAAGAAACTTGCCACAGTTCCGATGTAATGCCATTAAACTTTGCCTGCAGTTTTTATACAGGGTAGGAGCAAAAAAATTTGGAGTGGTATCACTACCGCCTCTCGGCTGCCTCCCCGTGTCAACGACCACCTTCGGAGGTGGCACAGGCAAGTGTGTCACTCGCTTGAATAGGGATGCAATCATATTCAACAAGCGGCTCAACTCCGCAGTTCACGAGCTCCGGACAACGCTTAACATCACCTTGGTGTTCTTCGATATTTTCACCCCTCTATATAAGCTTTCCTCCAGGCCTGAAGACCAAGGTAGGCTCTCACATACCGGCCTGTCTTGTTAGTCCAACTCCTGATATGATACCAAAATAATCATTGCATCATAGTAGTAAATTATTGGAAGTTATAATTTTTGCAGGGTTTGGAGAGGCAAGGAGGTCATGCTGTGTGATAGGACAAGGTCCAACACCGTTTACATGCGACGTGGATTCGTGGGCATGCTTGAATGTAACGGAGTACGTGTTCTGGGACGGTGTTCATCCGACTCAGGCTGCTAACCAGATCTTGGCAGCTGATCTCATGGCGGCTGGCCTCCCCCTGATCAGTAATTAGCACATATAGCAACTTAACTGTTCAACGCATGCCATATATACGCTCCGATTACACAAATGTTTATCATTCAAATAGGGTTACAGTAGAACTGAAATGTAATACTGAAAAATGCTTCGGATACCAGTGTTCTAAAGCCCACAAAATTTGTATAACTAATGGAGATGAAATACATAACAACACAGAAAACGTAAACATTCGTGCTTGTTTATTCACGTTGAGACGTGCGAAAAGCTTGGCTGAATTCTTAATCTTTTTATTTATCATGTTTAGAAACCAATTCCGGGATATTGGGCCTGGTATGACCTCATGTGATTCTTGGGCCTGGGCCTGGACCAATATAAGCACTCAAAAAAAGCTCAAGAAATTCAAATAACTGGCCTACACATACCCACGCCGAAATCCACCGCCAGGCGAAGTTCCCGGAGGTGACCGGCGGCGAAACGGAAATCAGTCGGAAAATGGACTACAACCTCGCGGCGCTGAAGCTGATGTGCGCGCAACTCAAGGACGCAAAACCAACATCCTCGCCGTCCAATTTCTCACTCGGCGGCATCCTCTTTCAACGCGCCTGGTTACAGGTTTCCGATCTCGATTCCAAAACCCTAACTCGAATCGATCCACATTTTCTATTCGTTTCTGTGTAAAAAGGATTCGATTGATGGATTTATAAATGTAGGGAGTTTTGGTGGATTCGTTTGATGAGGGGAGGTTTGTGCTCGATGACGGCACCGGCGTAGTCGAGCTCGCCGTCTCCGGCGATTTCCGAAACCGTGATTGGCAACTCGGTGTGTTCTGTTTCTGTTTTTATTCATTTTTGTAAAGAAAAAATCTAGCTAGAGGCGGAGTGTGAAGTGTGATGTAGTGTAAATGTCTGTTTTGCCCTTTGTGTGTTATGGTACAGGAATGTTTGTGATGGTGGTTGGAGGGTATTTTATGGGATCTGGCCAACTGCGTATGATTAAGGTGACTGTTTTCTCGGCTATTCTGTGTGGTTCTCTATTGTGTGGTACTTGGTTCACCATGGTTATATCCGAAGTGTTTCAAAATTTGAGTATTTAGTTTTCATTGTTGAAACATTTATAATAAGATTCAATTTTACATAATTTGTTTCTTGTGCTCCTTGTTTGTGCCGATGGTTTAGAGAATGTGCCGATGATTTTTGCTCCTCGTTTGTGCAGGTTCACAAGATGGTAGATCTTTCGGCTCATCCTGACAGGGAAGCAATGTGGTATCTCGAAGTCATTGAAGCTTATAGGATGTTCTATCAGCCTCTCCTCGAAGATCATTGACTTGATAATTTTACTAGCTGGGTGATTAAACAAGTCAGTGTTCACCAAGCATTGTAGCGGCCGTGTTCGAAATGGCTTCGTTTTCTGCTTTTGTTATTGATCCGAACACTAACAAGCAATGGTTTCTATTTTTTCTATCAACTCATCATATCATCTTTGAAATTGTTTTTTAGTTGTAGTTTGAGCAAAATAGTGACATTGAGAGAGACATAAAAAAAGTTCAGTTGGAAGGATAAACTTCTCATGGTATGCTATGCGAAACAGAATATAAGCCACAAAAATTCAAACCATTTAAAAAAAAAACAATTTTTTTACCACCGGATTGCTCTGTTCGTTCACCACTCCCCGCCAGCTCCTTCTCAGCTCAGTGGCCGGCGATGTGGTCCCCACCGCCACCGCGGCTCCCCTCTCAGCTCCTCCACCACTCATCGCCGCTCCTCTGGCCTCTAGTCCTCGCGGCCAGACTCCGCCTCATCTCGCCGCCGCCGCTTGCCGTCTCTATCGGTCCCAAATGTTACAATTCTCTGATTCGTGTAAAGTTCAAGTTCAGGAAATGCGTAGCCAACTGTGCCGTGGGGGATCGGTTCGGCGATTCGAAGGTGGAGACAGTGGAGGAAGAAGAGAGTGTTGATGGAAGTGAAGTTGCTGGAGGAGTACGGACGGACTTGCTTTCTCTTGGAATTCCCGAGCCAGTTTACGAGGTGGTTGTTGTTGTTGTTGTTAATGATGATGATGATGTTGTTATTGCTCTGATTTAAAGATGTTGTGTCACGGGATCTAGCTGTCGATATTCATTGATACGTGCTTATTGTTTTGTTTTTCAGTATTTTCAAATTAGTTCTCCAGTACGTTTGGTATTTCTTCGTCTTGCGGAGGAAAGAAGTGTGATATAAATCATTCATAGCTGGTGATTTTGGATAGTTGGATTGAGTTATGATCTCTGTCATACACCAGTGCTACTTAGGTCGAGGTTTGGGCGTTAGAATCTCTGCTGATTGATCGTTAGGGTATTGTTGCATTACGTTATGAAATTGTAGTTGTAGAGAAACCGGTACAGATAAGGTCTTACAAGGTTATGATTCCAATTGTTGAAGTCGCGAGGTTGAGACTAAATGATTCTACACAGAGTTTGGCGCTCCATGAATCAGCTCTACCTAGTCTAGTCTCATCAGTTGGCGATTTGAGTTGATGAGTTCACCATGAGAAATAGATGCATAAAGTTCAGTTCAACTCTTTCAGCCATAGTTATCAGAACCAGACCGGACATCGACCCGGTCGAGATTCCGGATCAATGGGTCATTGGTTCAACTGACCGGACATCGGCCCGATCGAGATTCCGGATCAATGGGTCATTGGTTCAACTGATTGAACCAGGTTCGATCATTTTGATATTATTTTATTTATATTAATATTAGTATATTATTTTTGATCAAAATATATATTTATAAGTCTTATATAAGTAAAAATATAATTTATATAATTTATATTTTTGATCAGCCAACATGGCTGATTTTATACTATAAAAGAAAAGATTTCTGAAAAGATTCTTTTTCACAGAATCACTGTTACAGAATCTTCTTAGTAATCTTTTTTTTATGTTATAAAATCAGCCCATAAACATATTTTTTTAGATTTTTTGAATATTTTTTTAGGATTTTTTTTTTGAGAATTACCACTAGGTCATTTTTTTGGAACTTATATACCAATAGGTCATACAATATATTTTTTTTACCATTCAGTCATTATGTTTAAAATTTACATCTTTTCGTTTAGGGAAGAAAATATTTTATCAATCAATTACATTACAATAATTACAATCGTCGAAATTGATAATATATCTTTTGAATCAACACTACATTCATCGTTCAAGTCGACAATACGTCGTTGGGGTGGATATTACGTCGTTGGAACGGACATTACGTCTCCTTCCATCGACAGCGCGCCCCGACAGTATGCCCCCTTAAGGTCATCTTTTGGAAAACAGTGCATCCATTGAAATGAACAATATATTTTTCGGATGGAATACAGTGCACCCTTTTTATAATATAATGCGTCCTTTAAATACAATGCATCCATAGAAACGAATATGCATCCGTCGAACAGAACAGTGCATCACAGACAATGGATATTACTCCCCTTAGCCGAAAGATATGTCATTGTCGTCATCGTCGTCATAGTCATCATCGTCAAAGCAAGCAGTTCGTTATTCTTACTTTTTAGTGCGTCATCCATTTTAGCCAAATAATTCGTCGAATAACTCACAGTGCGTGAATTCGATGATTACGATCGACATTGAAACTTGCACAAGATTAGGACGAAATCATTGGCCATAATAAGGATTATAGTGGAGAACGATTTGATTTAGAAAAAAGAAAAGAAAAAGGAAATTGGATTGTAAATAGCTTGTGAACTAGTTGCAAATGGAGGATGAGGATCAATTGAAAAATAGAGTTTACGAGATTGAAATCCATTTTTGAATGGATTAGTATTTGTAATTGAAAATTAGGAACAACGATTTTCATAATGTGTAAAGAAGATCATTGGAAAAAAAAGGCAAGAATGTAGGTACAAGGAGGCAATGAAATATTGGCAAGGGTAATTATGTGATCAATATGATATGAATTGATTGTTATAAGGAAATAAATGGTAAAAAAAATCTTTTCTATGACCTATTAGTAAATAAATTCAAAAAAAGTGATCTCTTGATAATAAATACATTTTTTTTCTCCGGTTGAACCGGTTTTATCGTCCGGATTTTTACCCAGATTTGATCGGTTTTCATAGGCCATTGCTTGCTTGATTTTTTGTTCGGACCAACCCGGCCGAACCACCAGGTCATGGTTCAATCAGTTGAACCGATCGACTCGGTCCGATTTTAATAACTATGCTTTCAGCTGTGTAAGAAAATATTTGGTAGTATTATCTACACCAACCAGGGAGAATAAAGAATATTGTTTGTACCTTGAGAGGTTGCTGCAGCTGATATACTGATGAGTTCTTGGTTGTTGATTTCCATTAGTGTTTTGTCGCTTCATTTAGGTGGTTGAAGTGACGCCAGACGGGTTGATTTCTACCAAAAAGATCAACAGAAGACATTTGCTCAAGTCAAGCGGTAAGTGTTTTGTATTGTTTGGACTTTGGAGTCTTGGACTTCCTTCTTCTCGATATGTTTGTCGCTGATCCTCTTTGAGCGACTATGCTAACTAGTTAAAATTCTTTTATTGAATGGTCAAAGCTAGACTAAGTATAGGATGAACAGTGTGGTGGTGTTGAATCCGAGCTAGCAATACATGGAGTTGTGATGATGTCGTTGGAGATTTATTAGAAATGTTGATTGTTGTTTTGGTGAGTTAATATCTTTTTATTCTATATGTGAGGCATGCATTTTTCATGTCAGGTCTCCGTCCTCGGGATATCCGAAGTGTCGATCCATCGTTGCGGCTTACAAATTCTATGCCCGCTTTGCTGGTATTGTTTCAGACTTCAGTACTTTCTGCAGATATTCTGAACTCTGGAGTATTTTCTCATTTTTTAATCAGGGAATGCTTTTTGGGTCTCTTTTGGGTTGAAGAGAAGCCGAACATCCTTTGTTGCTATTAGTTACTACGCTCACTGTCATCGTTCACTAGCTTGTTGACTTACTTCTGATGTTGCTTTTGCTTGTTCAGGTTCGTGAACATGCTATTCTCTTAAGCTTGGGTTCTTTGAGGGCAATAGTGATGCAGGAAAATGTTCTGATATTTAATTACAACCGGTAATATTTGTCATTCATTTGAAATTACCATTGTGTCACTTTATGTTCTAGAACCTTGCTTTACCTTTCATCTCTTCATCATGACTTAGTTGTGTCATTTGCCTTTAGTCGGGGTGGGAAAGCTTTCATAGATTCATTGCTGCCACGCTTGAATCCCAAAACGAATGGAGGACAATCAATGCCCTTTGTGCTTGAGGTATGCAAAGTTGAAGCACATATCTCCCTGGTCTTAACAGTTGGGTTTTTTCGGATTTTCAGGCTCCTATAGGACTTGGTTTATATTTTCACACTTCTAGCATATTTACCTTTGGAATTTTGTTTTCTGTTTGTAGTTTGCTACTAGTTTTGATTCTCAATTCAGGTTGTTGAAGCAGCTTTAATCTCAAGAATACAGCGGCTGGAACAGAGAATGATGAGCTTAGAACCAAGTGTGAGTATGGCTATGCAGTGAATATATAGTGTATGTTTTCTCTTTGTCCAGTTGAAGTGTTGCACTTTGTAGTTTACTACGCACAGTTATAGACCAGGTTACTTGCTGGGGATTTGGTACTTAGAGTATCTTTCAGCAATTCACTTTAGTTAACTAACCTTTTTTTTTTTTTTTTTGAAAAGGATAGTTACTTAACTAACTTTTAATTGTCCAAAAGCGGGCTAGGTGAGCATGTTTGTTTCCCTTGACTGATGATGCGACCTTCTTATACACGAAGCCTGCGCTTCACTTATTGTTGTTTACGCTGTCAATGAAAATGAAAAGGTCAAATGTGAATTGTGGTTAAGGATGGATGAGCCTGAAGTTTGCTCACCATGCAAGTGTTGAGAATCAGTGTCACCATAAGTCTCGCAGATATCCAAATACGAATGTCTTCACGATACATGAATTTGATTGCACTTCGTCATTTCCCCAAAACAAAAAGTATCAACGCTAACTGCACCGTGAATCTTCAGTTACTGTTTCTTCTAGGCCTATAATTAATGTCCTCCCATATTCTGCAGGTACAATCTCTCCTGGAGCTTCTTCCCAATCGGTTAACAGCTGATGTGCTAGAGCAACTTCGTATCGTCAAGCAAACATTGGTATTCTTCTTGTTATTGTTTGATATAACTTGTAGATATAATTTGATTAGCTGAACATGACTTAGAATATGGCATACCCTTTCTTCTATTGATCTCACGCTAGGTTGAATTGGGCTCCAGAGCAGATGCCCTCAGGCAAATGCTGCTTGATATTCTAGAAGACACTGATGAAATACGCCGTATATGCATTATTGGAAGGAATTGCACCCTCAACCGAAAATCCCACGAGATGGAATGTTCTCTTCCATTGGATAAGCAAATTGCCGAGGGTAAGTTAACTGGAGGGGTGATTGATAGATGCTTCATTGAATTACCAGGTAGAGTAACTTGACACATATTTTTGTCTAATGCAGAAGAAGAGGAAGAGATTGAGATGCTCTTGGAAAATTACCTGCAGAGGTTAGCAGAGTTGTCTGTCAATACATGTTAATGTTATATTGTTTTTTCTTTCTGTAATTAGAATAAGAAACCAGATCACTTCCATTTTGAAGGTGTGAATCGTGCCATGGCCAAGCCGAAAGACTACTTGATTCTGCAAAAGAGATGGAAGATTCTATTGCTGTCAATCTCAGGTTTTCTTATTTCTTTGTATACTGTAACGTAAGTCCATGGTGAAATTTTGATTCTGCTATTGCAATGGCGTAAATTGGACTCTGCACGCACACAATATAAACGAACGAGCCATCGTCTATTGATGGAGTTTTCTCTTTGTTTCCAGCTCTCGGAGACTTGAAGTGAGCAAAGTGGAGTTGCTTCTTCAAGTTGGAGCATTTTGTGTGGCGGTTGGTGCCCTCATTGCAGGTAATGTAAAAAGGGTTTTATACGAAGATCCACATGCAAAAGTATATGTGTTGGTTGTTCACAATTATATGTACGCTTATTTGCGTGAATTTAGAACGTGCATTGCTTGAACACAGAACACGTTTTGTTTGCCTACATTATCTCTCTGGCGCTGACTGAAATTCTTTTCGAGTTAGATAATCGCATCCTTCTCTGTAGGTATATTTGGGATGAATTTGAAATCCTATCTTGAAGAGCATGTGGTACCTCTTCTTCCCCTCTATTGCCGCTCTCCCTACTGCATCGTTTCCTTGAGTGAATTGAATTACGGTTTGCTGAGTTCCTCTCCCTTTTCCCTGTTTGGTCCGTGCAGTTTGCGTTTTGGCTAACGACGGGCGGGATCATATTTGGTGCTGCAGTGGGATTTTTCCTCGTGTATACGTATCTCAGGATAAGAAAGATATTATGAGGTCCTCATTGTTGGACTGAGGTAAAATTGTTGTGCGGAAGTTCATTCATTTCTCTGTTGAAGCCAGCATTACAGATACCTTTGCTGCTGATGGAATGCCCTCAGAGAGTTCATGATGAATACAGGGGAAACTGATGGATGTCGCTAAGAATGTGTATGGAATGAAGAAAAGCAGTTCTCGAATAGAATTCGAGATGGTTGTGAACCAGGTGGTCTTGGGCATCTTCTAGCTGAGAAATTCGCTCAGTGGTCAAGGAGGGTTGCCTTGGTTGTTCATGTGCTGATTCCTCCTCCTGGGTCGGTTTTACAACGATGCCGATTCTTAGGACGAGGTATGGAGCAAATTATTTGTCATTTACACTATCCATTGCTAATTATGCGTACAAAGCAATTCATTTGCTATCTTCAATCATGTACATGACCGGTTAGCATTTTCACGTTATGTGAGCTTGTACGACATTAAAGAGATGTACGCTTTGTTCATCACCGAAGTTCATAGAAACATAGTGATGTTAAGCTGCTGCAACTGCCAGAATTTTCTCTTCTTTTCATGAAGATCAATGATTCCCGTGGTCTCTATGATGCACGAGAACAAGTTGAATCAGTATAATTGTTTCAGCACAAACAGGAAAATTCATATGCTTATGAGTTGAGACGGGATCCAACAGTACCAGTGAATATATATGTTAAATTGTTAATAACAAAGCCACCAATGTCACCCAAGCCTCAAGCAACAGATTTCATGATCTGAGGTAGAACCAATAGAAAGCAAAATCATTCCATTCTCGAGACAAGCAAAAAAATTTACTCGATCTAATTCAACTTTCCAACTTCACCTGCACGCCTTCTTGGAATACGATTTAGTGCCTTTATTTTCCTCTGATCGCAAAAACTCAGCGCAATACTGTCAGAAAGACATGAGGCCTACGCTCATTCTCTTCGACCAGAAGAGATGTGCATGACAAAAGTGCTGATATCTCTTCTTCTGTTGCCACACTAAAACCCTGCCACCTTATTCTACCGAACTTGTCAAGCAAGAACGCATACCTGTTGAGGGAAAGGTGATTAGATTAAGGCACGATAAACTTTGAAACATGTTGCTGGGTTACTCGTGGTTTGCTTCTATAATAGTAACTGATAAGAGTTCCATACCCAGTTAGAAGATTCAATATTCTAAGCTGCTTCCTGAAGTCATAGTGGTCACCAAATGAATACAAGACCTGTCGCTGAAGTGCATCCTTCGAATCCGCAGGATTTGACTTCTTCATGAACCGAAGAAGTAAACTTTTGATCGGCCTCAAAGAAAGGAACCGTGAGTCTACAAAAGAGACCTGGCAATGTACAACGACTAAAGTTAGTCTCACAAGTTCAAGTGATAGAGGATAACGATACGTATCAAGTATATTTCATATTATAAGTTGTAGTATAAAGGCGAATCAGTACAGATAGCTGATATAGGGACGCTTGACTCTGCCTAGGCCCGTAAAAGTTGAAGCTTTGATATTACATGTGTGAAATTGCACTATCACCATTACGAAAAAAAGCGAGATTGATTCCAGCAGTAACAAATCTTGCAACAGTCTACTTCAACTGATAAACTAATCAATTAAGAGTACCTGGTAAAGCTGGATATTGCCGGACTACTTGAATTTATCAAGGAACGGCATGGTCCAAGAGTCGATCATACTCTGCAAAAATAATAAAATAAGCCAAGAGAAGAGCACAAGAGATACCACAAGCAATCAGAAAACTTGAAATCCTGTAGTCGTTCAAACATTTCCAACTACAAAGCCATATTTGGTAAGCAAACTCTGAGCTGAGGTACGCAATATACATGTGGAGCAATGTAGATAATGTGAAGCTAGGCTTCATAATGTCTCTCACTTTCCTTCAACAGTTCAGTTGTCGCCGCACATAAAATCAGAATTGTAAGTGTTTTGATCTTCCACCTTCGATACAAAAGAAAAACACCACTTCTCTTGCATTCAAATTTCTAGTAACTGGCTAACAGCTACTTAAATAAGTAGTGATGAAAGTTCACACACTAAGCACCCATATGTTGTAAACAAGACAACAACTAACAGCTACAAACCTGGGAATTAGCTCGAAATGCCAAACAAAGTAGGGTGATATTCGACTCATTTTCCTCTGAACAAATTGGTAGCTTCAGAGTCCCTCCATGGGAAGAATTCACTTCCAAAGCAGGAAACTTAACAGCCATCGCAGCAGGAACCAATGTCTTATTAGCCATAGTAATCTAAGATTCCACATACCAACAACAGAATCATTCAAGTAACAAACAACACATAAAAAAGGAGGACAAATCCGGAGCAAAATCAGAAGACGAAGTCACAGGATAACCTTTCCACCATGCTGTTTGAGCTCAGACATGTCTGCAAAGTAACCCCGACTCATCTCATCTTTACGGCCCTACACCCACCATTAATCAGAAAACATCAATTCTAATAAAGTCATTCAGGAACTTGTCGTCCAAAGAACAGAAATATTATCATACTAGAACATATCCTCTCATGTGAATTATTCTTTTCTGCCTAAATCACAGACAGTGCATTCATTCCCAAACATATAGCGATTGGGAACTCCAGTAGTAGCGACACATGCTCTCAAATCATGTCGAGGAACAAAGTTACTAGTTCCCTCCCTCCCTACCTCGAACAATCGCGACATTGCTACTTCGTCAAGGTCAATTTCAAACTATACAACACATTATGCTCAGCAAACGTGTTTTCACTGGTATCAATCAACCATAACAAACGATACCACAACACAAATTACACATACGAAAACCTAAGATCTCGATAGGGAGAATCAAGATGCGTACAGTCGAGCGCGTTCTTTCTCGATCGCTTCCTTGTTCCCAAACTGCACCACAAAAATTCAACAACCAACAATCAAACTCAATCCTCATTATTCATCAACGCATCACTCAAATCGAAATGGAAATCAAATCCGGGTTACACAAACCTGATAGATATCGAGGAACCGAAACGACGTCGTTCGCCAAGGAAGAGCGATCGGAGACCGATCTCAAACTCCATCGCCGATGATTCTTGCGTCGCCAGATCTCGAAATCGCTCGCCTAAGTATAAGATTCCGATCAAGAAGATTCCTCAGCTTCGACATCGCCGCGTGTGCTTCTATCGGCGGCGGCGGAGTTTTCCGGCGAGTGGCGATTGTCTGAATCCGTCGTTGTCTTCTCTCGAGAGAGTTGAGGAGTTGAGTGTTGTTTGGGCTTTTTGAGTAGAAATGGGCTGGGATTTGGGCCTGACGGGTTTGGACTTGACTTGATTCTTCCTACTGTCGGATTGACTCGATGATAATAGGTAAATCAGCTTAACCAAATGACAAAGGGTTGGATCGACACCTTTTGAGGATATCAGAAAATACATCAGGTTTATAATACATCTCGTATTTTGTAATGTCAAGCAACTACCAATATTGGATAAGAAATTGTTGTACATGAATAGCATGGATGATCCTTTCATCTTCTATGGGGAATGAAGGCCTCATCATAATGTAATCAAGTTGAAAAGCCAAGACAAAAAACCATTTCAACATCAAAATACTCTCAATGTGGTGAAAGGTCTGTTTCTATTCCTCTATTTTCTTCCTCACACTTTCTCTCTATGTTTCGTCCACCATGATTCATACTTGTATCAGTTACATCCTCTGATAAACTTTTCTCATTAAGCTGCCTAGGAGATGACGTGACGAATCACATTTTCTTAGCCAAATTTATCCAAAGTCACGTTCATTGTGTGGTGTAACAACTCATACACTTTGATTACTTCCCCTTTCGTTTCGGGAGTCAGTCATGGGGGCTGTTTGCTTCAGCATTGTTGGTGTTGTCCTTGTCGTGGCGATTCTGTCTCCGATGGTTAGCGGAGACAACTTCTTCCTTAGCATCATTGGTGACAAAGTGAAGAGAGTAAGAAGACGAAGAGATTCGTGTGATTTGTATGAAGGAAGATGGGTGTATGACAGTTCGTACCCGCTTTACAATCAAGCGGATTGTCCCTTCATCGAGCAGGAGTTCAACTGTTTGGGGAATGGCCGGCCTGATACGGCTTATCTCAAGTACCGGTGGCAGCCTTCTGGTTGCGATCTGCCTAGGTAATCTTTATCAAGTATCGAGTTTCCAGTAATTATTCGACGACATCATCTTTTCTATCAGAGCCATGACCATGATATTCGCATAATGTTGGAACGTAACAACATCCAGCTGAAAATTGTATAAAGCAGGTTTAATGGGATCGATTTCCTGAAAAGGCTACGAGGGAAGCGTGTTATGTTCGTGGGAGATTCGATCAGCCTGAATCATTGGCAATCGCTTACTTGTATGCTTCACACAGCAGTGCCACGGGCTGAGTATAACTTAACAAGGATGAGAGACATCTCCACCTTTACATTTCCGGTATATGAGCATTCTTGATTTTCAAGATAGTAGTAGATTACAAATGAATATATTATGAATCGTACCATTGCTTGATTTGATACAAAGACATGAATGTGCAGAGCTACAATGCCTCGTTAATGTTTTCACGGAATGCATACCTGGTGGCGATAGAGAGGCAAAAGGTTGGCGCCGTTTTGAAGCTGAATGCAATCAACCAAGGCCAGAACTGGCAAGGAATTGACATACTGATCTTTAGTTCTTGGCATTGGTGGCTTCACTCTGGCAGGAAAAAACCGTGAGTTTCACATTGCTCCGCTTTTTGACTCGAATATAACTTCTGTGACACTTCGTGTATGGATGATAACGGTAGATGGGATTACATCGAAGAGGGAACAGCATTGCATCGAGACATGGATCGTCTAGTTGCATTTGAGAAAGGCTTGATGACTTGGGCCAGATGGGTGGATTTTCATTTGAATTCTTCAGGAACTAAAGTTTTCTTCCAGGGAGTGTCCCCTGACCATGCCGAGTAAGACTTTCTGTGTTTTTTGCTACACTAAGTCAGGTATTGATGTTTCGTATACGAGTAAACATCAATAGCTTAGAATAACTATAATCGCCGAGATGTAGTTTGCATCTGTAGGGAAATGGGCAGTAAGAATTCAAAATTCAAGATAAAAATGATACCTCCTCTTCTCTTGCACTATGAAAATAAAAGAGCAAAGCAACAAAATGAAAGTGGGAAGCCTAATCTAGTGGTTCCCTTTAAGCTATAAAAGATGTGGTAAGATGATGATAGTAATATCCCTTGAACAACACACGTTCTTGGAGAATGATAAAAGTGGAAAAATTATTGTTCTAATCTTGGAAGCATATCTGATGTCGACATGACAGATGACAAGGATACCATGAGAATGTTTATGTCGCATCGAATTTTCTACTATGAATATCTTTTCATTTGAGCTACTGCCTAATTTGTCAAGTCTTTTCGTCCTAAGTCGAATAATAAGGAAGAATTCGCGAAATAAGGATGTTTCTCTTGAGCAGAGCTCACTTGTGCTGATTTTCGATATGTACCACATCTTGTTAGATGTACATTAATCTGGCATTCTAACATCAATTCGTACTTTTGGTAGAGTTGATTTCTCGATATGGTATCAAAACAGATCGTGACAAAAGATCTCGAATTTCATGTCAAAATAAGCCTTCGTGTGAGGAAGAGTGTTAGATATATATTAATAGATTTGGTTTCTCGACACATCTTAATAGAATATTAACTTAGCCATGTTTCATCTGTTCTTGTTATTCCTGATAGTGGACATGAATGGAAGGATTCAAAGGCGAAGACCTGCCAGGGACAGACGAGGCCCTTACCAGGGCCAAAGTACCCAGGAGGCAAACATCCAGCAGAATCAGTCGTCGAGAAAGTAATACGAAGGATGACGAAACCAGTACATTTGCTTAAGGTAACAAGGCTGTCTCAGCTGAGGAAAGACGGGCATCCATCTGTGTATGGTCGCGGCGGACATCAGTTCGTGGATTGCAGTCACTGGTGCCTCGCCGGAGTCCCAGATACTTGGAATCAACTCCTCTACGCAGACCTGTTGGAGTAGGATGCATTACTCGACTCTCTGTTTGTCGTACAGAGCTACGTGTGATGCTGCATTGTCCTACGGACATAGGTGATTAGCGACATAACGACCTTTTCTACAAACTAGTTCAGTTTTCGCTCTACGCATAAGATGGGACGATATGAGGATTCATGGTGGGATGACGTTTTTCATTGGAATGGTTTGTTCGATAATACAATGCACGAGCTTGTGAATAAACTTGTTACAATGCTACATCTTAATAACCAGAAACTATAGCAACATAGTACACCAGGTGTCGTCGCGCATTGACAGCCAGCACGGCAATGATCCACATCAGCACCGCCACCATGTCATCGGCGTTCCTATCCTATAAAAAGACTACCACAAAACAAATCATTTTGCTCATCTTAGTCTCATCTCCTTACAGCATTTTGGCTGAGCAGCAAAAACATGTCGGCCTTAGAAGGTGGTCGAGCCAGCCGGGCGGCAGATGGCAACGACAACCATGAGCAGCCACCGCGGCGAGGAACTGTGGTTGCTCCGGACTATGATCCAACACAGCGCAGAGGGACGACGACAGGAGAGTATGGAAGAACAGGAGTGGGGCTGATGGACAGATCAAAAGATAAGCTGGAAGAGATCGGTGGGTTCAGGGACGATCCTGGTCACAACACCATGACCGCTGCAGCTACTGGTGGTGCAGGTGGCAGCGAAAGAGATGTTGCTGGGGAGGAGCTGCCGCAACAGGAAAGAGCAGCTAGGGATTAAATGAAGAAGAAGCTTCATGTACAGCTTTCTTAGAGAAACAATTGTTCATATTCGACCTCTTTGTACATCTACGTAGTTAATTAGTCGAGTACTGTATCACGTAGACATAATGTCAACTTGAAGGAGATGAACATCTGGATTCAGAATCTTGCCTCGAATCATTTGGAAGATCATTTTCGTATCTTGGTGAACAAGATGATCTCTCGAATCAAGCGTGTCTATCGGCCATTTAATTTGCACGTAAACACCACTTCAAAGATGAACTATTCAACTGCAAAGACAACGCTGATGTTTCAACCTAAAAAAAACCGCGTGCAAGAGCTGAAGCAAGCTACAAGTGCATTAGCATGACGATGCAGTTCTAACTACAGAACAGGTCCATACGAAGCTAATAATGCAGCAATGCGATGTATCCAAAAGCACAAATCACCTAACGAAGAGATAACAGGAACTGCTGCATATCGCATTTCGAGAGAAGCAGAAATGCAGATGGATGATAAAAAATACGGGCATCTCACTTGGCTGTTAGGCCCTGCTGAACTTGATTCTCCTATTGTTGCTGGTAATTGAGAGGCCTCCTGAAGAGCATGATGTGGGGCTCGGGCCGATGGATCGCATAGTGAACCCAGCCACGGCTTTGCTGAACGCCCATCGCACGCCACTCGTTCTGAATGGCAATTGACACAAGAAACATAACCCGGTTACAACAACTGAAACTGAAGACCACTACTGCAGAGCATGCAATCAGACATAAAACAATGCACAAACTAGTCTCAGGTCACAAAAAGTGTACATTTCTCTGAAGTCTAAACACATAAGAGGTTGATTTGCGTCTTACGACTCTCGGGTTGGAATATGGTACCAAGTAAAAAATATCACCACCAACTAGCTAGACTTCTGCACCTTGACAAGAACTATCCATTGTTCAAGTCTTGTTATCAACATTAAACATTGAAATGTGTTTACAGTAGTGAATCTCAACATGTTTGCCTCATTTTTCATTCTTCAATCCAGTCCACACCTTCTACAGGATCACTTGGCACTTTTACTATTACCCGGCGCCTATTAGGAATTTAGGACCTTTGGACCATGTCTACGTGTATTGCCTCGCTGATGACCTGCCTTCATTTTCTCAAGAATCAGAAGCAGTTTACTCTACTCAGTACTATGCTCAAACAGATCCTAAAGGAAACTTCAATCATCCACCTAGCACTCCGGTACATCCAGGATAAAGAAAAGGTCGTGCCTGTGGAATTTCTCCTTAAAACTTAAAAGAGTAGATAATTCAACAGAACTGCAATCACGCCACTTATGAGTGAAACCAGAATCCAAGTCTCCCAAAAGTGTTTGTTTCACACATACACGTTAGCCAGTGCTTGGATGCAACCATTGTAGTAATCCTGTCCGATATCAATCACTTAGAAGGGCTAATAATTAATCCTCTTAACATATTTGGGTGTATGAATCGATCCGACGGGTCAATTTTACCTAAGAAACGAATCACATTTCTCTATACTTTCAAAACTCAATACCAAATCACCAAATCATTGATTCTTACAACAAGAACACCATGAATAATCACAAACAAATCCATCAAATAGAAAAAGAACATATTAGAAATGGAAACTTGCCTCGGAGAGGAGACGATTCTTGGGAAGAAGCTTGGCAACCTCAGGAGGAAGAACAACATGCCTTCAAACAAACCCACCACAGCACAAATCAAATCAAATCAAATCAAATCAGTCCCATTTTCAATCCATCCACAAAACATTTCCTCATCCTACATAAGGGAAAAATACACTTAACCGTCCTGTACTTTAGCTCTGGGGCACTTAAACCCTCGTACTTTTGAATTATACGGTTACCCCTTTGTAACCCTTATTTTTGTCACTTAACCCCTCAATTTTTGACACATTGGCCTCTCATTTCCAAAATTTAGGGGGTTATTTGTCTATTTCCAAAATTCAGAGGCCATATGTAAATCAATGAAAGTTCAGGATGTTGAGGTTGTCAACTACTTCACATTCGCGACAGACGTACGCTACGTGGACCTAGTACCGTGGAAGGCTGAAAATGTGAAGAACGGACATGAATGAGACACACGGCCGTGTCTGGTGAGACTCAGGATGAGATGGGCCGTGCGTCGAGAGGACAGTGTTTTTCTCACAGAAGCTCACATGGCTGTGTGTGGGTGAACGGCCTGGTCAGGCCGTGTGTCAAGATGAGTGCAGAGGGGGCACGACCGTGTCTGACAAGCACGGCCGGGTGAGCCTGTTCGCGCACGAGTCGTGTGGGGTTGGCACGGGCCGTACCTCGGAGTTGACCTACAAGATTTGTTTTATTAAAACGTCTCTTTTATGGGGGTTATAAATATACTCATGTTATAATTCATCATCATCGAGTTCTAGGGTTGTGAGTTGAGATCTAATACGATGTGAGACACTCTGTAATCTAGTCTTTTCATAGTGCTTTGACATCACGCGCTGGGGTGATTTGTGGGGTTTTTCTTTCGGTACTCGGATTTTCCTACGTTAATTTCATGTATTCTCGTTTTGATTGTCTTAATTTTACATCTTCCACAGAGGTTCAAGTGTAATTTCCCCTCTATATAATAACACAACAAAATCACAAACCACAAAAATCACGAAAAGGCGAAGGAATCGAGTGACCTGTACTCGTAGGTGTCGTCGAAGTACTTCTCGGAGTACTGGATCTGACCCATTTTCACCACCTGCACCACATCGATACAAAATTCGCGAAAACCTAGTCGATCAGAGTTTCATAATGAGTCGAATTTGAGAAGCGAAAATGAATCGAGACATGAAAATTCGGTGAAGCGATTGTGGGGGAAAGAGAGATGATTACCGGAGAGCGAAAGCGAGAAGGGGAAAATGCGAGAGTGTCGACGGCGAGGAGGACTTTGGAAAATGGGAGGATTAGGGCAAAGAAGTGTGCTGTGACTCAGAATATTTTGGGCTTTTTGATTTCAAATTTTTTCTAGATTTCATAATACGAGGAATAGATCAAGCATTGCTCTACAGGAATTCTTATATTCCTAAGAGGTTGTAAGAACAATACATAAATTAAATCAAATATAATATTATATTTTTGTCCCATAATTTTTATAATGATTTTTTTATATTATTTAATATGTTGTTTGAAATATTTGGTTATTCTCTTCAATAACACGATTTTTTTTTATACATGATTATAGTATATAGTATTTATTATCATTAATATTTCATGATATTTTCTATAAAAAAAACAATGTTTGATTCTGTCATAATATCGGTCAAATCTTGTTTCGTCTTGTGTGGTAGTACTCCCTCTACCCCAGTTTACATGTAACGGTTTGACTTTTGACATTATTTAACATATTTTTTTAAGAGCTTCATTTCTCATCATAACCTTAACGATGCATGGAATTATGTCAATAACATAATTTTAAAATACATAACATTAAAATTATGTCAACTTTAATTTTTAACCAACTTGGGTTGGTTTAGTGGTGTTCGATTCAATCTTCTTTTTGAAGGTTTTGGGTTTGAATCTCACTAGCCTCAAAATCCATGTTGCTATTAGTCGAGGTGCGCGCGAGTTGACCCGGACACCCTCGTCACAAAAATAAAAATAAAATAAAAATAAAAAGATACATAACTTTAAACTATTATTCATGTTTCATGATAATTTTACGAAAAATTATATTGATTATTCCACGGCGCGAGTTAAAGTCAGAAAGTAAACATGATCAAAATGTTGTAACTATATTAGGACGGAGGTAGTATAATATTTGTTGGCCTTCATACTCCCTCAATCTCAAATTTTTTGTAATGTTTTGCCTAATAGGTTCATCCCAAATTTTTTTGGGACATTTTTATATTTAAAAAATATTATTATGTGATTAAGAATTAAAATAGACGAAGATAAAAATATTATGTGGTAGAGAATTAAAATTAAAAAAAAATTATAAATCTAAATTTACGTGTATAAAATAAATTGTGTAAAAATTATGACACCAAATGAGTATTTGTTTGAAGACGATGTATGTGAAAGCGAGTCTTGAACCAGACATTTGTTTCTATTGCATGTAAAAACGACGAATACTTGCGGAGGGTGAGATATTTCCGATGTTGAAAACGATGTGTTTTTATTAGTGGTGCTAAATGCTGTAGTAGATTAGAGTGGAGGGAAAATGAACTATTTGTCTGATTCAAAAATATCAATGGCCAGCCGTGACTTAGATATAGACATTGTGAATTGCGACTTGCTTGCAAGTTTATACCTGAAAGTTTCAAAGCAACAAAGCCGAACCTTAAGGCACAATGACAACCTAAGATCAATAGCGAATGGATGATGATAATCACGACCATAAACTGAGATAAGAAACCAAAACACGGGTTCATAGATCAAAAGATGACGAAATACAACATCATCAAAGAAGACGAAGTACAACATCATGGCCGACAAATAACCAAGCATCCATTAACTTTGCATCCGTTATCGTTCCAAAATTCCAGCCAACTTGCCGGATTCTTTCCATGTTTCCGCTTCCACATTTAAGATCTTTACAAACTTCTGATATGTACCGTATGCTCTTCCTTTGCTAATATTGCCCAGGTTAACTTTCCGCCACCAAAAAACTTACTGTAGAAGGTTAACACCCATCTCGACTTTCCTTTTGGCAAAAAATGCCACTACTCCAGCAAAATATAGGAGCTTTCACAATTCTGTACGCTGACGACAGCTGCTTATGTACACTTCGGGCAAAAGGAGCACTACTATGTTGTATGGCAGCATAGATGGTCGCAGCAAAAAACTGCAAGAACCGCTCATAATGTAGGAACCAACTTATGCAGCATGGCTGTGCCGTTGAACATCATCACATTGTAGCTTGTAAGCAACTCATTCATCTGCAAGGGGCACAATACATTAGAAAACAACTTTTTTGGGTGAGGGACAAATAGGTTTAAGACAAAGTCAAAGACGCACCTCATCTTGTTGAATTTCGGTAAAGCCAAATTTGGTCCAGAGCGATCTAGCCTCCTCGGCGGCAGGCAGCAGAAGTTTCTTCACACCCAGATCTCGGAGCAGAGTCTCGAGACAAGTGTACAGTGACTGGAAGTAACCCTAACAGAGTTGACATAAAAAGGGGTTAGCTTCTTGTGAACACTATGACAAGGACATATCCCATCTGGGTTTAATACAGTACTTCTTCTGCATAAAACATTTGGCAGCAAGGACAAAACTATGACAAGGTAACTGAAGATCCTTGTCAAAATCTTCCAGTTATGTACAGTGGTCACTCTTTAGGGAGATCCCAAAGAAAGATGGATCAACTTTTCTGCTGTGACAATTCAGGGAACAATTCAGGGATGCCGGTAAGGAATACATGGAAATTCAAAAATGCTGAGATTCTACTTAAGTTTTGATCCACCAATGATGTGAACTGAATAGTATGGGAATTAAAAAATGAAATCAAGATGACTACAGAAAAGATGACATGCAGATTATTCATCGAAAGAGACTGACCTTCCCTTGGGAGTCAGCACTTGTTGCAACCAACGGTATTTCTGCCACTTCTTTCCCGAAG
>JAOVYX010018242.1:0-20530 GCA_035668315.1 Drosera spatulata | reverse complement strand
TTAACTTCCTCTGTCCTAATGCGACGAAAGTAACATCGATTCATCATCACATCTACATTCTCACTTGTTTCATTCAGGGGCACTTCGCTTGTGCAATTAAAGAGTTTGTCAAAATACTTTCTCCATCTTTCCTTAATATCCTCATCAGCCGTAAGAATATGTTCAGCATCGTCCTTAACACACTTTACCTGACCTAAATCCTTAGTTCTTCTGTCTCTTGATCTAGCTAACTCAAAGACTTTTTTTTCCCAATCTTTTGTGTTCAGTCTTTCATATTACTTCTCATATAATTTATTTTTCGCATCGCTCACAGCATATTTAGCTTCTTTTTTGGCGCGATATACTTCTCCAAATTTTCATCACTATGACATTTAAACAGAACCTTCTAACATTCTTTCTTATACTTTATCTTATCTTGAATCTCTTTATTCCACCACCACCCCTCTTTATCCAACGGTGGTTGGCCTTTAGATTGTCCTAATGTCTCCTACGTTACACGTCGGATACAATCAGCCATCGTATCTCGCATCTTACCTGCACTCCCGTCAAATGTCCATGGATCTTCTTTCAACAACCTCTCTTTGAAAAACTTTTGCTCATCTTCTTTGAAGTTCTACCATTTTGTCCTTATGAGATTACTTATGAGATTATTTTAAAAGAATTAAAGAAGAAAAATAAAAATTGATTTCATAATTTTCGACTATTTCTAGCGTCTGTTTTACAAGCGATGTTTGGATTTCCCTTATCGGTTTTAGTTATATTTGTGTCACTAGTTATTACATTGATAAAAATTGGATTTTGCAAAAACAGATTCTTGCTTTTCGATGTTTTGAACATCCTTATTCGGGTTTCAATATAGCAAGTGTTATTTTGAGCGTTCTTGATGAATTTGAGGTTTTTTCAACTAGTTTAGACAATGCTACTTCTAATGATGTCGTCATTAGAAGTTTGAAATCAAAAATTCGTCCTACTTTAAACGGACAATTGTTTCATGTAAACTGTATCGTTCACATTATTAATTTAATCGTACAAGACGGTTTAAAAGATTATAAAGATATGATTTCTAAAGTTAGAGATACCGTTGTTTTTATAAAAAATAAGGATGCACGAAAACAAGCTTTTAAAGAAATTTGTAAAGAACTTCACATGCCTTGTAAATCGATGATTTTAAATGTACAACACAGGTGGAATTCTACTTATGAAATATATCAACTTGTTTTACAATACAAAATTCCTTTCTCATGTTTTATCGCTAGATATATGAAACATAACGAGGTTTGGGAAGAAGAGTGGACAATTTTGGAGGTACTTGTTGGATTATTAGAAAAATTTAATGAATTTATAAATTTATTTTCGGAAAGTTACTGTGTAACTTCTATTTTAGTAATCACGAATTTTTCGAGATTTTTGAACCTTTTGTTGATTATAGACAAAAATTTGCCGATTATTTAAACATGAAGACTAAATTTGTAAAATATTTTGGAAGAACTCCACTTTTATATTATTTTGTCGCTATAATAGACCATAGGAAATTTGGAGGTTGATAATGAACTTATAAATTATGATGAACATCTCATTAGTTCTTCTTTTAATGTTTTATTTTCGGAATGTCTCAAGACGTAGTGTTAATATGTCTAATGTCCATGTACCGTCCTCGTCGCAGACGGTTAAAGGTAAGGGGAAAAGTGTATTTTCTGATATTGTTTGTGGAATAAGTGGTAGTAGAGCTTCCGACACGTCCACAACTATTAATAAAGAACTCTCATAATATTTATCTTTTAACTTATTAACTATGTATATTATTTTTGAAGAGAGAGATAAATTGGATGTTTTAAAATGGTGGAAAAATCAACAATTGTATTATCCCGTTCTTTTTGTTATGTCACGTGATTTACTAACCTCTCTAGTGTCCACAGTTGCTTCAGAATCTGTTTATTCTGCAGGTGGACGAGTGTTAGACGATAGAAGAAGTAGATTATCATCGACTAGCTTGGAGATGTGCGTCGTGCTCAATGATTGGCTCATGAAGAACGACCGAGTCAACAATTTGATTTGAGATCGGATCATATAAGAGTGGAGAGGAATAATTCGAAGAATGGTTCAAAAAAGTGTAACAAATACTTGTAAACTCCTGGTCCGCATGAGTATAAATTGTGAATAATATAAAAAAATAGTAATAAATACTTATAAACTCCTGGTCCGTGTAAGTATAAACTGTGAACGACTTTAAAAATAAATAATTTTTTTTCATATTTGATAAGTGTATAAAATGCTCATATATTGTCAAGGAGTTCAAGAAGATGACATATCATCGTTGCACCCTGATGTAAGAATCGTTACACTCGTAACGAAGGACCACCAAAAGACCATTATGGAACCAGTGCCGGTAACACCCCTTTTGCTGACTCGTTACAGGTGTAATTGCTGGTGGGCCTTAACGATACGGGCCAAACTAACCCGGTTCAAACAGTTAGGGGCCTAGGGGCCGGTCTGGTCCTCCTCCTCTCCTAGTTTAGGACTGGACTGGCCCGGTTCGGATATAGGTGAGCCAGTTCAAGGCCCGGACCGCTATAGTACCGGCCCTAGGTGGTTCGGTTCATGGGTCGGACCGAACCGGCCCACTGCTCATCTCAAATAGAAATCATAGAATCCCATCACAAATAAAAGGTGTAGGTAGCGAAATAATAGACATTAAATGAGCTAATCAACTCCCTTAAGGTTAAGATTTTGCTTGCCCTCTATCAATGAGAACGACATGGAACAAACAACACCGGCATAACGTGTCAAAACTCTAACAATCATAACAAGCAAGTGCCATAACTCGAGTTGTCTATGAGTCAATTCTTCATTCCCCCTCGACACACTTGCATGAACACATTCTAATATCACTGAGTGTGGACGTCGGCTTCCGGGGTCTGAGTTTAAGTCACAGGGATTACACACCGTTAGCTGATACGGTTTGAGGAGTCGTTACCTAGTTGATCCTCAACTAAGAAGGGTTGGATAAGGCTGGTCTTCGGGTAGAGTTCTGGACCCGGGGGCTTAGTTAAGTAACGGAAAGGTCGCATCAGCTGTTAGAACTTGTTACCCCCGCATTAGATGCGGTCTCTATTTTCGAAGGTTTCCTCTATTAGATAGTCTTGATTTTCAATTGTGTTGTCTATTTGTGTGCTTTGCAAAACTAAGTTAGGGAAAAATAGAAAATATACAAATATTTTGATCGAACCGCATAACAATTGCTCACGTACTTGCGGAATTCAAGATCAAGCCAAATATAGTTCAGATTATGGTCGAACATTCTAATAAGGCTTTCTACATATTCAAGGGATCAGACCATGTGTAGTTCTGAAATTAGGAAGTCTCCGTCTGTATCAGTTTTAAGACTACTTGACGCCTAATGGGACTAAGTCAGGCTTTAAAAATTTCTTTAAGTATTAATCCACCTATTTTATGATTTTCTATTTTTTATTCACCTAAGTATGAATTTGGTCGGTTTCTGTCGATTTATTCACCTAATTGTGAATTTTGGTCAAAATCAATTATTTTCTTAAGAATTCTATGATTTTTTTGAGTTTTATGGTTAATTTATCTAAGGTTAAATCTAGATGATTTTCTATCATTTTTTTTCTTAGTCTATCTAAATGTATCCAGAGTTTCTAAGGCAAAAAATATTTCCTAATTGGTTAAATATTTTTGATGATTATTTTAGCTTGTCCTAACTGATTTTCGGCCGAATGTAGCTAAATAGATAATATCGAATAAATCAAATAAGGCATGGATCAGTTCACCTAAACATGAACTAAATAACTAACCTATTCCAGATTAAGTTCCATGGCCAAATATTTATGAAAACTAGCATGATAACTTGTCAACATGTCAATATATCTAGATAGGCCCTAACATATGTCAACATCACAAGAATTTTCCTAATCTAGCTCGTCAATACTGAATAGCTACAAGAAACAAATTCAAGCTGTCAATATATAAGGACAACATGACAACTAGGGTACCCAAAGTTACAAATCCTAAGCATAGGCCTACCAGAAATATACACGAGCATGAAACATATCAAATGGGACAATAATATTTTAAACATGTGGCCTCAGATTATTTTAACATCATAACATGTAACAATTTTAATTTCATCATCGACCTAATATCAATCTCGATTATTTGACAAAAGTTCAATGTAGATTTTTGTTCAATATCAGTTTCGAAATAAAGGCTTCGATTTTCCTAACATGAAAACATAAGGCCCACATGAATTTCCTGAGCATTACCAATATCAATTCCCACCACATATTATTATATTTCACCAAAACTATCTTCATATTGTATCAGGGACACGAACAGGGACAAAGTGGACATGGATGCCACACCCCAACGTTTCCAATTCTCTTCTTTCAAAGTCAATTGCAGCACATAGGGACAATATTACATACAAGGTCAATCTCAAAAACAATCTCAGCAAATATCATGTAAAACCACGAAGCAGAAGTACAAAGCAGGGAGTAAACCAAACCGAGCTAGGCCCCCAACCAATTCAAACAATAACAATCTTGAAAGCATCGACAGGCCTCAGAAAAATTTCATCATAGGCAAAATTAAATAAGGGTCGAGAAGCGACGTTGTGGGCGAGCGCGTCGGGGCAACACCAAGGATCGGGCTACCACGACGACGAGAGGTGAATAGGGATGAGACACACCGCAACCACAAACAAGAACACACCAAGGCCGAACCACCGTAGCAGGGACACACCAAGGCCGGCTTCCGACGAGGTTAGCTTCGGGTCGGGTTCCCTCAGACACGCCAGGGCTTCGATGGGCATGGAACTTGAGATGAATCGTGTTGAGGAGGGTTGTGAATTGCTCTCAAGATGAGCGGAGGGAGAAGGGGTCGAGTTTGTATTCACTATACTCGAAGTAGAGAGGTGTGGAATGAAGGCGAGGTCGATGGATTTTTATAGTTGAAAGAGGTGAGTCGGGGACGGCAAGAGAATCGGTTTTATAAGGCAAGAGACCAATTCGAGGATAAGGGAACAAAGGGCCGCGACGGCCTGTCCATGAGGATGCTTGGGGAAGAAGGAAATAAGGCGGCGGCGAGATTAGGCTTGAAGCCGTATGAGGAAGGAGATGAATCTCCTAGGGTTGTGTTGGTGTGTGGTATGGACATGGTTTTGGTGTGGGTTGGGCCTATTGGGCCGAAGAGGCTTCACATCATTTTTTTTTGTTAGTGTTCGGTTGATTTGGGCTTTTGTACAAAGTGTTGGGCCTAGCGATTTAAATGGCCCCAAGGACTAAAACTCCCCAACATAAGAGATGATGGAATATGTAGCATTGTCAGAATTAAAATCATCAAATTATTGTCTACACTAAGCCTCCTCCAAGTTTAGGCATCGTGAGGATCATGTCAATAACGCTGTTAACACGAAACGGGAAATTTTGACCCAAATAATATGACAAGCCAAATCGTAATTGCAGTTAATACTACATACATTCATTCACTAGGTAATGATGTGCATCAAAATCCAATTTGGGCTCGGTAAGGATGAACAATTAAGGATGAAGAAAGGTTGGTTTTTTTGGTCATGAGGAGCTCGGTCAAAATTTCAGGGACTATGTCGAGTCAAGCAATGGTTCTAATATCGTCCCGTTTTTTCTCAAAGCATTGTGCTTTGTAAAAATGTCCAATCCACCACTAAAAACCAATAATTCGTACAGATCACCCTTATTCGGGTTTATGACTTTTTTTTTCTTTTTTCCTCTTGTTTTTCTTTTTTTTTTCTTTTTTCCCCTTGTTTTTCTTTCTTTCTCATTTTTTTTAGAACAAACAAACTTAAGGCAATAACATATCATCCTTTTGCACATTTTGTGCCTTATACATTGTTTCACATCGCAACCTTTCCCTTTACATCTTAGCATGTCACGTCTATCCCCTAATCATCTTTGACTCGAGCATACAAGAAAAGCTTGAAAGGGTTCTTTGTGTGAAGGTTAAGTAAAGTCAACTAGCACATCTCAATATAACATGTATTCCCTCCGTCCCACAATTATTGCAATGACACGCATTTTGACACGTTCCGTTCTTATTCTTAACGATGTCAAAAAAATCTTAAACTGGCTCAGGATTAAAGTTCATCACTTAATCTATCATTAATGACTCATAACAATTTTATAAAAAACGACGTTTGATTGTACTATATTAGACCTCGAAGTGTGTGTCATCGTAATAATTGTGCAACAGAGGGAGTAAATCACAATAATCATCCAACAAAATGTATGAGAATCAATAGAAAAATAATGAGGTAACGATGTCGATGAAAGGGGAGGAATAGGGCTATGGCGACAAAGAAGCGGAAACATGATTTCAATGCACATATCATTTTCGCTTCATCTCGGGGATGACAATTTTCAATGCCAATAGTGCAAGGGATAGTAAAACTTCCTGGATCCTTAAGCTTTTGTGACAATTTTCTTTGGATGATGACACTATATTCTTTATTCAAATCTCACCGTCTCGAACTCCTCTAATTTCCTCTTGTTGGATAAGATCTCCTTCATGAATTTCGAATAAGTTGGCATTTAGGCTAAAGTATCTGCAAAAGGGATGTTAATATGCAACTCTTAAAACACTTTAAGAAATTTTGCGAATTGTTTATCTAGCTTTTGCTTTTGGAATCGTTGGGGATATGGAATCTTCGGCACATATAGTGGAGTATGGTCCGAAAAGAGTTTTGATGTAGTTTATGTATCCACTTTTGATTCATCCACTTTTGTCTTTTTCTTTCTTTTCTTCCCTTTTGCTTTTCGATTCTTCTAGCACCTTCCCACTACGAAGCGTGACCTGTTTCACATGATCTTTTGGATTGGTTTCGATCATGCTTGATAGCTACCCTCGAGTCCGTACGTTAAGAAGATTTGCGATTTGCCCATTTGAGTCCCCAAGTTCTTCAATGTTGCGCTGTGGTATTGTAACATGTCTCGTGCTTTTGGAAGTTTTCGTCGGCTTTTGAGATGAAGTTGGTCAACATTTTCTCCAAGTTCGGCTTTGATGGTTGTGATACGTGCGATTAGAAACCTGATAGAGGCAATTGGGCTGCTTGATTGTTCTCCAATGAGAATCCGGGGTGATTGTGGGGATTGTTGGGGTTGTAGTAAGCATTGCCTCATATTAAACTTGTTCCACTGCTTGAGCTTGCATCATATTGCGATGAAGAAGGTAATCCATACATGCATGAGGTTTGCCACATAGTTTACAAAATGATGGAGGGGCATGAATAGCATTGACACTAGCACTCGAACTTGCCGTCAATGCACTAACTTGTTTTTGTTAGAGCTTTCAATTGTTTGGCTATGGATGTAGACGCATCAAGCTTTAGAATTTCGGGTGCTTTCTTGAGGATGTAACGCTCACTAAACCATTGGAAAACATGCTCTGTAAAGATCCGAAAAATTTGAGATGATTTATTTTCTCAAATATTAACAAAAACAATATATTATTGATCGTTATAATTTATACAAGGGGAAATAAAATTTGTTTGCCAAAATTATGACGTAAATATATTAATTACGGGAACGTGGGGATTTATTTTCAAATCCCCACCAATTACTCTTTTTGACCTGGAAAAAACGTATGACTCTGTTCCAAGGGACGTGATTTGTAACACTTTAGAAAAGAAAGGAGTGACGAGTAGGTATATCGAGATTGTGAAAGACATGTATAAAGAAGCTGTTACACGTGTGCGAACCTATGTTGGTGAAATGATTGCTTTTCCTATTAAAGTGGATTTACACCAAGGATCAGTTTTGAGCCAATATCTTTTCGTCTTAGTAATGGATGATCTCACTAGGCATATACAAGATAAAGTATTATGGTGTTTACTTTTCGCTGATGATATTGCTCTGGTGGACGATACGAAAGAAGTGGTGAATAAAAAACTTGAGACTTGGAGGGAGGCGCGTTGGAAAGTAAGGGGTTAATGATCATTAGAACCAAAACAGAATATATGGAATATGTCTTTAATGAGAGTAGTCGAACAAATAGTGAGAATGGATTGTTGGGAATAGAGTCTCCCTAAAACGGATTCTTTCAAATATTTAGGTTCGTGCTACATAAGAATGGAGGAATTGATGTAGATATTGATCATAGGATTAAAACAGGTTCGTTGAAATGGAAGGGCACTTCAGGGGTGCTATGTGATCCTAAAATACCTATCAAGTTAAAAGAAAAGTTTTACAAGACAGTTATTCGATCAACGATGTTGTATGGGTCAGAATGTTGGGCAATTAAGTGGCAGCATATACAAAAGATGAGTGTAAACGAGATGAAAATGCTAAGGTGGATGTGTGGACATACAAGAATAGATAGGATACGGAATGAAGTTATCAGACAGAAAGTGGGTGTGGCTCCAGTAGAAGATAAGATGAGGGAGTCATGACTAAGATGGTATGGTCATGTGAAACGCAGGCCAGTCACAGCTTTTATTAGGAGATGTGAAGCTTGGGAGTTAACATATGTCAAGAGAGGACGAGGGAGACCTAAAAAGACCATGAGAGAAACCTTGAAGTATGATATAGTGTATCATAATCTTACAGAAGATGATGTACATGATAGATTGGAATGACGCCGTCGTATTCATGTAGCCGATCCTACTTGATGGGATAAAGGCTTGATTTGTTGTTGTTGTACTCTTTTCCCTCCACTTTACCCAACTCTCCACTCTCCCATCACTCTTTCACTATGCCTAACCCACTCCTCCACTTTGCCTAACCCACTTCATTCTCCGCTTTTCCTAACCATTTCACTACCTTCACCATAGCATTTCATCCTCTCCATCTCCTCTCATCTTCATCCCCTCCCCGGCTTCTTCTCACCATCCTTTGGAATCAAGAAGACAAGCAAGGTGAAGGAGATACAACAACCACGAGACGAGCAAGACGACGAGGATTTGGTGTTAACATACAACATTTCACAACGTATGCGTCCGTGTGGTAAGTGAGGATGTTTCATGAGATATCATGGCCTCTGAGATAACTTTTGAGTTTAATATATGTTGAAGCCTCATATCTCTAATTTCTAATGAAGTTGATAGATCATGATTTGAAGTTGTGAATCTTAAAATATAAATCAAAATGTGTGGATATGTCAACCTGTAAAAAACTGGTTACAGGGATGACTTTGTGACTTGATTTGGAATTACACTATATGAGTTAGAAGACGAGCCCTATATCATTGGAAAGGTCTTGAAGTGTAGTTTCCAGAACAATTTATAAATCTTTATTTGAAGTTATATGTATAGAGTTATGAGCTGATTAGTGAAGTAAGGTCAAACTGTCTGATCTAACAGAACATATAAACTTGAACTAATTAATTATTATTATTGGTAATGTTTTATGATAGAAACTCTGACTCTAGAAAGGTTATGGAGTCTAGTTTATGAAGAATTTTACAAAATAATTTTTGGAGCTGTATACTAGAAGTTATAGATTTAAACATGTCGAAAGGTCAAGTTGGACAGAATCCAAGAATGACCTGTTTTGACCCGAAACAACTCTAAATATTTACGAACACTTCTAATGACGATAAATACATATCATTGACTATCAAAATAAGTATCAAAGACTTTTCTCAAAACTTGGCACTACCACATAATACTACTATGATGGTTCTTTTTCAAGAAGTACGAACAAATGTGCTTAACTTCATAACGTGAACAATCATTCACAAGGGTGTGTCTTAATATGTGTATCCTATTATGTCATAGGAGGTGGAGATGCTGCTCATTTACACTTGAAGAAAAGACAAGCGCGTGTGAGGAAAGCGATGTTAAGAAGATAACGTTTAGATTTATTGTGTGTGACGATGTGTATTTTTATACCATGAGTATAATAATATGCATTGGAAATTTTTGATGTAGTCACTAAATGTGACTGACATAAAATAATGACTGCAACTGCTGTGTGCTAAGTACTGAGTGTTATGAAGTGTTGCACGTTGTGTGTTATGCACCGTGCCTATTATGTTATGGTGAAAACTACATGGATTGAGTTATATTTCATAAATATATGATTGCCTATCTGGCTATTGATGTGGTGGTTGTGGAACTTGGATGATGGAATTACATTATGACTAGGCATGTTAAGTTGTGAAAGGGACTGATCAAGGATATACCTGTGAGTATTCACCTTGCATGCATGCAGCGATCCGGTGAGATCGTTTTTGTTTGCTGGGATACTCACTATAGGAGACTCAAGACGTCAGTTTGGGTTTGGCCTCCTTACTGGGTGACTCATACAATGAATATGAAAAGTAAAGAGTTCGACCTAAGTTACAATGTGTGTACACTCTGGTTTTGGTATGTTCCCAGAAAGGGGATATTTTGCTAATGAGATATGCGGGGATGGATATTTGGTTAATGTTGGGGAAAAAGGAAATGATTGTCTGATTATTTTGTATGTGTATATTAAATATTGTTTAGTTTGCTTGGTGAACTGTTTCCAGAGTGCTCGAATAAATTATCTAAGTGATCAAACTTTCGTCTTTTATATCTCTCGTATATCCTCTGGGAGGGGAGTCGTCACGTTATCGAGCTCCTATAGCTCACGGCAATTTTTCTTGTTTTCTTTGTTCTTTTCCTTTTCAGATAATGAGTATGATGATGGAGTGCACTAGTAGGCGAGGATGCATCCATAAATAACTCATCTCGAATCTGTAAAATATCATTCCTGAGACTTGAGGAGGACTTGGTGAGATCAAAGGTTATGTGTAATCAGTGTTTGTAAGATAAGTGAACAAAACGGTTTGAGTTAATGATAATTCCAGATGTTTCATATGTCTAAGACAGGATGAATCGATTATGTCTTGCTGGGACAGTGAGCTACAACGACGATGATGCCACGTGGTTTTCTTTGGTAAAATACATGAAGGACGGGGCGTTACATTCTCCAACACAGACTCTAATAAGTGATACGTCGTTTGATAGTCTAGTTTCATAAAAGACCCCTTAGCTGTAGCATCTACGGAGCATCGAACCACGGATTTGAGTCCTTTGAAGAAGCTCTCCATTTACAGCCAATCCGGTCACCCATGATGAGGACACTTCTTGAGGGAGGCATCCTGTTGTACAACACCCCTAACCAATAAAAAAAGAAAAATACTTTTAAAAAACCTGGAAAAAAAAATTACACCCTATTAAGAAAAACTAAACCCTAAAAATTTGAAATCTAAAAAAAAATTGAATTAAAATTAAGAAAAAGCCCCTAAAAAATCTACCAAAAAACAAAACCACAAACAATAAACCCACACCCTTCCAATCAACTTGAATCGTTGGATTTAAAATCCAACGACCATGATCGAGTACAAAAACCCCGTTGTTGGGGATTGTACAGCAGGGGATCCATGTTGCTTCTTGAGTAGCTCCTTGAATTTCTCCCACGCTTCATGTAGAGATTCACTATCATGTTGAACTAAGGATGAGATATTGGATTTCAACTTTGCGGATTTTGTCGATGAAAAGAATTTCGTTAACTTTTGAGTCAAATCCGGCCAAGTTGTAATAGATGCCGATGGTAGAGAAAAGAGCCACTCTGAAGCTTTTCCTTTCAAAGAAAAAGGAAACAAGTAGAGTTCGACAGCTTTATCCGAGACCCCGTTAACTTTTATCGTCTTTGTTAACAAGAGAAACTCGCCAAATGATTATTAGGAAATTCATGAGGTAGCCAGAAAATTACTCGGATTGAATCATGCTAATTAGTGAGGGCTTCAATTCAAAGTTCCAAGCATCAATGTTGGGAATGACGATGGCGCTATACTCAATGACTTGAGGCCTCGTTTGCTCTTGCATGCTTTTCTCGGCTCTTACACCTTGACCAACCGCCATTAAAGCCGCGGCTATTGCTACTTGAACCACTGCATCGATTTGAGCTTACATTTGACGGTTGTTAACGGGTACTGCAACATTGGGTGGATCTTGATTGTCCATCTTTCCTTGTTGAGTTCCTTGTTTTTGTTGCTTATGATTCTTTCGAAAGGTTCGTTGAATTTCGGGATCGGGTTGTAACAATATAGCGTTGGTAGAAAAACAGAGAACAAAAAAGGGTTCAAGAACAAACAAGCTATTAGTTTCGATTGTAGAAAATTTAATGCTTCGGCAACGGCGTCAAAAACTTGTTACGACTTTTTTATATATGTATATACGCAAGCGCACGCAATCGTACAAGTTATAAAGTGATGAGTAAAATATCGTCTCCATAGGGAATTAGTTTTCTAGCGATATTTATCAAGCTCTATTGGGTTGAACAAGCGGATGATTTATGTGAGTTAAACTAAGTAAGTTATACCTACAAAAAACGGTTGAAATTTCTAAGACGAAGAACAATGGGAGATAGGGCTAGGGTTATGATTTCGTCTTTCTTGTGCCAAAATCCAATTTTTATCGTTCCACCTACACATCACAAATCACTCGAAAGAGTCTCAAATCAAACAAACATGGAAAATCCACACGAAATAGCATAGAAACCATAGAATCCCATCACAAATCAAAGGTGTAGATAGCCAAATAATATACCTTAAACGAGTTTATCAGTCTTCTTTGATTATAGAATTATGTCATTCGTGCCTTCATGGTCTATGTGCGCTCTGTATCACATGTTCATCCTTGATTAAGCATAATAATTCATCGATATTTTTCTGCGATTAATATTTATTTCATCATCTTTTCTTTTCTATTTCACTTACATTTATCAAGCATCCGTTGTACATTTTTTTCTTCTTTCTTTTTGCAGTGTTTTACAAAATGGATTTGAGTTGCCTACCCGCCTTGCATTGGCTGCTGCGGATTGTATTTTGACTCTTACTCAGGCAATTGCAAAAGAGTCATTAGGCTCTAAAAATGATTTTGAAAGGTCAAGATCCTCTGATGTGGCAACATCATGTAAGCCAACTAGTACTTCGTCGGGGAAGCATAGGAAAAAAGGGAATGAGCAGCTTGATGCCTCGAGCATCAGTGAAATGGGGGTGCTTCTGTGGGAGAATTTAGAAGAGCTTATTGCTGTCATGCAGAAGCTTAATGCCGTAAATTTCCCCTTCCAATTTACTACGCCGCTTTAACTCTTCTGTTTCTTGGTGCTGCATAGTGCATATCATATTTTATCCTTAAATGGGATGTACAACATTTACGCATGTTTGTTTTCTAAAACTTGCCATGCAAAATTAATAACAAGGGTTTGGTTCTGAAAAGCTCATGTTGGGATGGTCATGCTGAATTTTTTTCATGACGTTGGTCTATCCTCCAAATGCATGAGTTGTCAGTGCCGAGTATTGAGCTCGAAGGCATAATGACTTGCAAGGTTCTTATGAGTTGTCATGTCAGTGGAGCAGGAAAAGCCGTCCTTTGCATGCAGAAGGAGCCGGATTAGTGCTGCAATGGTTGCAAGGGGTGAAGACTTATTATGGCTGCTTTAGTGATGAGGCAGGTCCTATTGCTGCTCATGGTTTCTGAATAGATTTTCCCTTTGTGCCAATTGTTTACTGAATATGAATTTTCATTGGTTTCTGCAATCTGCCTACAGGCTCCAAGGTACCTAATGCAGGGGTTTTGCTACTGGCATCTTGTTGGAAACATTACAGTATGCTTTTGCGATTGGATGATCGTGAAATCTTGCAACATTCTACTGATCTATTGGATCAATATCTATCTGGTATTGAGGTGAGTTCCAAAAATATTTTATGCTATATGCAAGTTAACATGAGCCTCTGTAAATTGATGCTGTGCCTTTTAAGTCTTCTTAGTCCTCCTCGACTACAACAATGTTAATTTCTTGTTGTTACGTATACGAGCAGTTCTACTCTGATGTTGACACTGAAGAACAAACTGCGGACAGCAGCAGCAGTACCGAGACAATAAAATTTTTCCTGAACTGCTTGGCGCTGCTACTTGGGCAACTTGACAGCAATAGGTTGGCCAGCGTAATGCTGGAACATGAGTTACGAATATCAGATGCCCTTTTATCGCAGGTAGATGCCATTCTAGCATGAATACATGGATTGTTCAGCGCACTGGCAGATTCATTGAAATTAAAATAATTTCTTAATAACCGTCTTGAGTCTGTGCTCATGCTATTTCATAATGATTCAGCAAGTCATATGGGTGGGTCAGACGAGTGTGCTGGGTATCCTCATTTGGAATGCATTATGGGTCGGAAGAGTAACCTGAATGTGTGTAGCTAAAATGAGATATCATTATTGAACGAAAGTCCTTTGTTGTTTTGTTTTATCTCATTCCATGAACAGAAGAATCCACATCGGAGAAATTTCACACTTAGTGGCTCACAACAAGCTATGTGATGCACAGATCACTGAAAAAATATGACTTCCATATAATTTTTAAGCTAGACGGGCTAACATTACAGTTCACTGAAAAACATGCTGATTGTGATGTTTTATCATTATCATGATTACGAAAAGGTCCGAAGAAATCCTGAAAACAAGGGTGTAAATTATGCAATATAACTAAACTCACGTGCACGGTTGGCAAAATATGTTTTTTTTTTTGGTAGTTAGGGAAACTAACACATGATGCATGCTTTATTTTGACTCAAGTCTAAGGTCTGGTCTTCAGACTATATAATGGCGTGTGAACACTATTTATTTGATGAGGTTAGCATACTTGCAACCTGGAAAATAAGATAAACATTTAAAAATCAGAGGGCATGAAAGAAAATCTACATCATAAGCTGCACAGGAGACCATTAAGTTTAGGGTGACAAGTGGGGTGGGACGGTTCCACCCTTTTCTTTTTAAATAAAAGACAGAATTTGTAGTCGACATCTTCCTATTTTTATTTTGGGGTTGCTGGAAGTAATAACGGGGTTTTTTATTTTGGGCTGACAGTTTTTCTTGCATTTAAGTTCCACTGTGCAGATGTGAAGGTGGTGGATGAAGCGGCTTGCATTTTTAGATTGCTTTTCCTTAAGATGACCGGTGGTAGTGTGAGTAGTGCGGAACGGATGAAGACTTTGTTGCTTAAGTTGTTTAAACTGCTAGATGAGCTTGATGGTGCTTCCAAAGCATTTACTGAACTTATTGCAGAACATTGCTCAATGTAATCTTTTTATTTAATTCTATTTATCATTTTTCCACAATATTGTTGGTGTATTTTGTGTAATATTTATTGCGTTTTGCGTTGCCTAACAGAACTGCAGATTTTCACTGTGTTCAAGAAGTCCTCAAGCGCCTTGCTTCTGGAAGTTCAATGCAAAGGAGAAATGCTGCAGATATTATTTCAGAAGTAATCAAAATGTCTTCAGACTCAGATAAAGAACATTCTGATAGTTTTATGTATGGATGCTTTACCTGCAGAAGCTTGTTTTTTTATATGTTATCAGACTCAGACAAAGATGATGTTTCCTGTCTATCTGAAGTTTTCATAATCTACATTTTTCAGGCAAGATATAGCAAAACACTTATTAGAACAGCTTGCTGGTGAAGATACTTTGGTCCGCACGCATGTAGCTGAATTGCTTGCATTGATAGGTTTGTTTTCATTATATCTGATTATTGTTTACTCCATTTGCTGTTGTTCGTTTTCCTCTACTGAACTGATGTTACTTGTGCATAGATTCTTTTTTGATTTTGTATGTAGTACTTGTTTTCTCTGTTCCTTTTGTTCGTACTCCATGAGTATACCTATCTTTTCATGGGACTGTGCTTGTGTGGGCTTTGTTAATCTGTTATTCACTCTACTACATTGATCATCATTGTGAGTATGCGACAAATTTTTTTCATGGACTTGTGGTCCTGTCTAGCTTTTATATGTACGGAACTTTTGTTGTTGATCTCTGTTAAGCTTCAAAGTATATATCATCTAGATGCATGCACTATTGCATTAACAACATTGTTTTGTGTTCCCAGATCCAAGATTTGTGCTGCCTTCCTTGGTTAGTCTTATGTGCTCATCAAATGCGAGTACCCCTTTGGCTGATAGTTATGGTATCACGCTTGTGGAAGTCCTCAAGCATCATAACCAGAACTTTGAAGCAATTAGCTTGCTGCTCGACTGTCTAAGGTTTGTTTGAATATTACTCAGTATTTCTTAGATTATTGATGTAGCTACAGCATGATGCTGTGTATGAGGCTTCCTCTATGTATGAAAAGAAAAAAAAAAAGGAAACAAAGGTTTTATTGCTAGCTCTAAGTTGGTAAGCCACCTGGTTAACTAATTGAAGTAACTATGAAGCATTTGATGATAAGTCTGTGTTAGCTTTCAAAAACAATGAGAACTAGAAGAAACTATTATTATTAGATCCCTTTGAGTTTAACACAGGAAAGAGGCATCTTGCAATTTACCTCATTCCTTTTCTTTTTTTTGTGTGTGCGCGCACGCCGGTGCGCCATGGTGGTAGAATTTCAAAATCGACATTTGAACCCTTTGGATCCAGACCGATACCTCTTATTTGACACTAATGATGAGCAACGGAAACTTCTTCTATGATTTATGTTTAGAGAATCTTCGATTCTTCATCATGAATCTTACTCTTTTATGACGCGTTGAGTTTTTTTACACATCTTTTGCAGCAGCTTCAGCCAAAGCCAGGATCATTCAAGAGTTTCTGCAAAAATGGTAGAAAGTATGTCACCCTATGGTTACTTAAGCATTTGCTATTCAATAGTAAGGGTGAACCTGAAATATCATGTTATTGGAGAAGAGGTGGCGCAGAAAATGTGCTTTGGCTTGTTTTTTACCATCTGACTTATCTATGTATATTTTAAGGATAAAGATTGCATTTTGTTCTGGAAATACTGTGCCTTGTTGGACGATGAGGTTCTATCTCCTATCCTAGTTACATTAATGGGAAGTTCACGATGTTGAAACGAATGCAAAAGTTACCCTGAATCTGAATTGTGGCTGAGCATGTATTCTGGTACAGAAAATATAAAGATATGAGCCTTCTGGCTTTTTGGTAGTTGTAGTTATGATTTCTCACAAACCAGGAATTATCTGGTTGCCATTTACATATCTCCTGTTTATTAAGCAACACCTTTTCCTTGGGAAGAGTTGATGAATGCCCAAGTCCAACCTCATGTTTTTAAGTTTTCAAATCTTTGGCATTTGTTTTTGGGTCCTTGGCTTTGGTATTACTGGTCGTACTCTCCTTCTTGCATGATGAACACTACCTTTTGTGCTGTATAACATTATAATCCAGGCTTCATCACTAGCTTGTATTCATTTTTGTTCGTCTGATTTATTTTACACTTTCCTTATATGATTTGCCGTTTCTCATTCTTTCATTGGGCTCCAGGTTTATCAAATCTGGGTGTTGATCGAGTCTTGCAGCTAATCCCGGAGTGGTCTAAATCTGTAAGATCCCTTATTTCTGCTACACTGTTCTCCTGGTTGATGTTGAGGCTAACCATGATTCCATCCCTTCGTGTCCCTTCTGATGCAGGAGCATTTTATTAGAATATTCTGTTTCCGTTTCGTTAGATGATTTGTTTTGATTTAAAAATTGATTTGTGTTAGTTTCCTTATTTGTTGCACTTTCCTTATCTAGTCATCTTGTAATCCCGTATATAAGGGCTTTGAGATCATTAATAAATCAAATTAGTTGGTTTTCGATATTACAATTGAGTCTCGAAGAACTAAACAATGATGTAGGCCTAGAAGAGCCTTCGTTTCAACGATCGACCTAGAAGAGTCGATCTCTATCTTCGCTTTCGCATTATTTGGTATCAGAGTCGAATCGGGTAGAAGTTGTTGGTGAACCTTGAAGTACTTGCATCACATCCTGGAAGAGTTGTGATATCGACCTTGTAGACTCGAGTCATGTTTGCTTCAAGCTTTGTTTACGATTATCATCCTTCATTATTTGGTGATGAGTCAAAACTCCATATTTCAAGTTCGAGGTCGAACTCTTTTCAACGTGGGACGAATGATGCAGGAGCATTTTATTAGAATATTCTGTTTCCGTTTAGTTAGATGATTTGATTTAATTTAAAAATTGATTTGTGTTAGTTTCCTTATTTGTTGCACTTTCCTTATTTAGTCATCTTGTAATCCCCTATATAAGGGCTTTGAGAACAATAGTAAATCAGATTAGTTGGTTTCCGATATTACAATTGAGCCTTGAAGAAGTAAACAATGATGTAGGCCTAGAAGAGCCTTCGTTTCAACGATCGACCTAGAAGAGTCGATCTCTATCTTCGCTTTCGCATTGCCTTCTCTCTTCCCTCTCTTCTCCTCTTAAGTTGCTTCCCATTGATAATGGTCTTAGCTGGAACTATCATGTAATCTGTGCCCCTTTCCCTATCCATGCCACAAGCCCTTGGAGATTGGTATCCCAATAGCCGGCTTTCAGTTTGTTGGTTGATTTTTGACTTTCAGATGGGTGGGAAGAAATGAGCATCACTAGCTCCCCCACGATGACCCTTTGTTTTGCCTTTGATCTTGGTGGCTCTGGCTAGTTGAGCTTTCCCTTGTTGTGGTTAAATAAACGAGTTAAATGTGCTGGTCCGAACTTTGTAAAATTCACACGAAAAGAATGATTTGAATGCTCTGGATGTGGTTAACTGGTTTGTACGAAACGTTTATAGTCAAAGTTCTCTGTCATGATTTCCTAGACAAGGAATCTACTACTGCTGAGGGTTACTTTGTGGTCTAGATGCATAGAAAGCCTCACTTGAGTTTCTTGTGGGATTGACTTTCTCATTTCATTAACTTTTTGGGATTTTTTTCTGTTATTTTATGGAAAATTTAGGTTAAAGATTGGACTCCGTTGATAAGCCCTCTTATGGAGAAGACATTTTCTCAATCGTCAAATGCAACCATCATCAGATTTTTAAGTTCTATAAGTGAGCACTTGGCTGATTCTGCAGATTTTGTTCTTGGTCGTGTTCTTCTACAGGCCAAATCACAGAAAGAGTGAGTACATCTATGATTGTTATAAATCTGTTCAAGATGTTGCCATGTGGTTGTCCCAACGGATTCCCTACTGTGGCATCATTGTACGCTCATTAACTTTCTACTTGCTGTCTGATTACATGGTTTGTGAATGATCCATGCTAGTTTTTTAATAAGGTCAAACAAGACAGACCTCGGTTGTGGATTGCTAAGTGATTAAGTCGGAATTGAGATTAGGAACCCAAATGTGTGGATCCTTGTTTCTTGTGTCAGAGACTTCTTCAATATGATTATTGAATGACCAGCAATCATTGTGGGTCCGCTCTTATAACTATAATTGGGATATTCTAATAGGCGTGTGCTTATGACTTCACTTTTCTTAACGTACTTCCGAATTGACAGGATTGATAGAAGTGTCTTATCCATGGGGGAGAGTAAACCTGATGGGAATACCGACATGATCCTCTCACAGCAGATGTTGTTTGATAGACTTTGCCCTTTGCTCATTATCAAGCTACTTCCTTTAAGAGTTTTTGACGATCTGCTTTCAACTGTTATGTATGGCCAAAGTCTCCACCCAGGCGTAACTCTCAGTATGTTCTGCATTTGTGCATGTTTTCTTTCCTGTTTATAGGATTGAAGCTTTCTTTTTGTTTCTCTGTGACATCAATCCTAATAGTTGTGTGGTCCATTCAGGGGGCAATGGTGCTCTCCTATTGGGAAGAACATTTTGTTTTATAAAATCCTACTATTGGAACCAATAGGATCATGCTAGATATTGCTGAAAACAGCCAGGCTTTCTGGTCTTTTAATAGCAAATGGAATCCTAGTGTCCAGAAGCGTGATTTTAGGATTTATCTTTGTCCTTGAGAGCCTCTTGTTGCTTGTGGAGCTTCCCCTGTCCAAAACCTTGTCTTTTGCTACAACGTTTTCTCTGGTTGCACAACCAACAATTTTTTTATGCGAGGCCCAATGGCTAAACAATGATATGTTGGCACATTATGCGGCATGGTCTGTCGAAAAAAAACGTAAAATATTTAATAGATTTAGCTTAGCCTGGTAAATGTGTTTTGTCTAAGATTGTTTCTTCCTTCTTTTGCTCAGTTGATGATCATCATTGTCTGTCCTCTACCATAGGCTTGATAATAACTATCCCTATAGTAGAGAAATTGTTGATGCAGTGCTTTTTGCCTTGTGAAATTTACCCATTTACCACACTTCGCCCTGACCTCAGGCATAACTGTCTCAGTTTTGATTAGGTTATCTGCAAACTTCAACTCCGTTTGTAGTGTAGACTATGAGGGCAAAAGGCAAATAAGGGAAATGTTTTCTATTCAGGCATCAAGTTTTGGGGTTTACCGTTCATGGAGTTTTTTCTGGGGCTATTGTTATAAAGGATGTAGAAACTTAATAACTATTTAATCAATAGGGGCCATGATGCTAGGATCCTGCCATTGGTATTGACAATTTAGGGACCAATTCACACAACTTGCTGCCACTTTCACCCTTTCCGTACGCAAGCACATCCTCCGAGTCCTGCAACTTCTTACATGAATTTGATGGCTTTGTCCTTCATTGTTGAAAATGTTATCTTTTTCTTTTCACAATGGCTGAAGCTAACATGGTGTCCCCCCC
>JAOVYX010018241.1:0-20532 GCA_035668315.1 Drosera spatulata | reverse complement strand
TTTTTTTTTTAATGTTGCAAACTCTTGCCTGGACTGTTGCAAACTCTTGCCTGGAATGTTGCAAGCTGCATGCTTTTTTTTGCTAACTATGCTTTAATAGGATTCTTGGAAACTGTTGCCTGGAATGTTGTTGTTTTCTTTTTTAATGTTGCTGTTTGCCTTTCTTTCCTGCGTTTATTTTTTTTCCCAAACTGTGACCTGGAAAGCGGATCACTTGCCATTCCTGCATGCTTTTTTTTTTTTTTGCTGTTTGTGACCTGGAATATGGATTATTGCGTTTGTTGTTTGCAAAATTTCAGGATAAGTTTCAAGAGCTAAGGACGTTGCAAGAGCATGGCGAGGGATCACAAGAGAGTGAGCATAGTCCACCATCAGAGACAGAGCTGTTCCTCAAAGCAACTGGCGGTTTCTTGCCGAGCGAGACTGTATTGGGACTCGGATCTACAACGTAACTGTTTTACGAGAAACCAATCAGAGGGAAAAGCAGCTCGGTATCCAGTACATCTTCCAGAGCCGTGTCAATTTGAAGGAGCAAATTGAGATACAGGCGCGGTTATTGGAGGAAACGAACAAACGGGCCGAAGCTGATCGAGCCGCTCATGCGAAGGAGTTGGAGGAGACCAAAAAACAGATGGAAACAAAGCTTGAAGGCAACTTGAGGGAGATGGAGGATTGAAAAAGAATGGTACGAGAAACGATGGTCAACCTAACCCCGAGCATGAGCTGCAATCCATTTATCGGGTCAGAGACGCAGCCTCCTTCACAGCCGTAGCCGATGACATGTATGAAACTTTAGGGGGTTTTCAGTTTAAACACGGTTGAGATACTTTAACTATGAGTGTTTGTATTTTATTGACTTGGAATTGCTCACAGTATGAGTGTTTGTAATGTTTGCATGTTGGACAATAAAAATTTGTTACATTTAACATCGGTTTAATCTGTTTCGGTTTGATCTATGTAAAAGCAGGGTACAAAGATATCTATAGTGCACTATACGATTTCAGTTTCAGAATTGGCGACTAAAGATTTTTTGGTCGTAAATTTGGAGACCAAATTGGTCTATTTAGTCGCGAAAATGGCGACTAAAAGGTGAATGGTCGCAAAACATGGCAAGCCAAAATGGCGACTAAAGCCTCCCTTAGTCGCCAAAATGGCGACTAAATGCCAAAATGGTCGCAAAACATGGCAAGCCAAAATGGCGACTAATGCCGCCCTTCGTCGCCAAAATGAGGACTAAATGCCAAAATGGTCGCAAAACATGGCATGCCAGAATGGCGACTAATGCCTTACTTAGTCGCCAAATTTGGCGACTTAAAAAAATGTTAGTCGCCAAATTTGGCGACAAAAACTACTGTTAGTCGCCAAATTTGACGACTAAAAAAAATGTTAGTCGCCAAATTTGGCGACTAAAAAGAATTGTTAGTCGCCAAATTTGACGACTAAAAAAAATTGTTAGTCGCCATTATCAATTAGCGAGATAGGATTTAGCGATGAGTGTTTTTAGTCGCCCTTTGGGTTTTGCGACTAAAATTCCGCATTTAGCGACTAAAAAGTTTAGTCGTCTGTTTGGTTGATTTTTGTAGTGCTCGGAGTTACTTTCTTCAAAGTCCCTTACAATCGTCTTTACGTATACTCTTGTGATGTGTACACTCCTTAAGTTTATGTCGATTCCGTTGAAACCATTCATTTTGTCTGTAATCAAATTCCTAGCAAATTGAGGTGTTTAATTCCACCTTCCCACTTAAGGAATAATAGGACAACCAGCGCAAAAATGGAATTGGTTGAGGTTTTTTTTTTTACTCCCTCTGTCCAATATTAAATGTAACGTGTTGATCCGACATGAGAATTTATGTATGTGTTAAATTCGTGTAGATTTTGGTAAAGAAATATCATTTTTTGAGTGATAGTGAGATTTAGTGTAACACTTGTGAGAAAAGATAGTGGGTGTACTGTAACAGGTGAGATTGATTTAGTATTTTTTTATATTAACAGCTTACCAAAAAAAATGTTACATTTTTTTAGGACGGACAAAAAAAATTACAATTAATATGGGATGTAGGGAGTAACTTATTTACCTCGTGAGAGTTTGTTTTGGGTCAAAGTGCATACAAGTGCAAATATTAGTCTTGAGTGAAATCATTGACAACGTAGCACAACAAAACTGAAAAAAATCATGTTGGGAGTACCTGATGTGTGTCGAAGCACATACTCTTTTACCTTCTTAAACGTATGTTTTGTTTCATTTTTATGATCTATTTAATCTACTTAGTTTGGTTTTACTTTTAAAGTTTGGCACTATCAAAACTTCTATTTTTTCTACAAAATGTGGATAGAAGAGTGCTGATAATTATCATGATGATTTGATAATGTTTTGAAGCTCTGAAATGCGATGTATCATAGTTTGAAAGTGTTCGAAATGATTATTGGTGTAAAGTTGATGATTATAGATGTATTTTGGTGAAGTACGGCCAGGGAGGTGAAGTCTGCATTCAAATACGATCGTGCTCCAGGTTTGTTTGCTTTTGAAGCATGGCCAGGCTTGGGCTGTGTGAGGGTGACACGAGCATGTCAGGCTTAAGGAGAAAAATCATGAATTCGCAAATCACGGATCACTTCAGGTCGTGTTAGCCAGGCAGGGCCGTGTCATGCTGTTTAAACTGATTATTTTGAATCAGATATTTATGTGGGATTGTTTGTTGTCGTTCTCCTATATAAATATTACATCTTCCACATCAGAAAGAACACACGAAAAATGAGAGGATTGCTTTCAAACGACGCACGTTCAAACCTAGAAGCAGATCTTAGACGAAGACGATCTATACGCGTCCTTCCGCAACATCGGGATTGAGTTACGATCGTCAGGATCTTCATCAAAACTTTATTCTCGTTTGGGTTTTGGGTTTATTCTCAATGTTTGATATGTAGTGTCGTAATGAATCTTGGATTGTCTCTTCTTATTGTTTTGTTTTCTATCATTATTGTAGCGTAAATATTTGGTGTGACAATGTATTGAAGATAATTCTCTGGGATTTTTGAGACTGAGCATGTTCTTTATATTTTCTTAAGATATGGATTCATTTGATAATGAATGAATTAATCTTATTCATAGCATTGATGTGATATGATATAGTTTAGGTCATTCAATACATTGAAATATCAGTCATTGCACTTATCATTCTCTTTTGGTAATGTATGGTAGCAAACTATAGGATATATTATTCTCTTTTGTATAACCTAAATTATTCATGTCATAATTCATAACAATGAATGTTATGGTATGTTGAGTTATGATATAATGCAACATTAATTGTTCCAGGAATATTCTCATCTTGCCTAGGTTGATTATTGTTAGTTGATACTTTATTCTCATCTGGGTATCATGTTCTAGATATAACATTAGTTAGGTTTCACCTACCTATAATATACGTCAAAAAGGATCTAGGAAGAGAAAATGAATATCAATGAAGAAATCTCAGGAATGAATTGAAATACATTGTCATACACCTTTTCTCAATTATTTGAACTCAGTTTAATCTTTTTATATTATCTTCGTCATTTTAGTTATCGTTATTTCATAGTAAATTACAAACCCCCTATCTCTATCACATTAAGTTACATCTTAAGTGATTTAATGCAAAACCAATTAAATATATCCGTTTCTTTGTGTGATCAACTTGCCTTCCCAGTTTTAATAATTTTGTTACGTGTGGTGTAATAAGGATTTAACTTTGCACGCCTTGCAACGGACGCGTCAGTACCGATCAATTAAAATCCGCCATTTGTTTCCATATGTGATATCAACAACCTTCATCAAACCAGAACAGTTGAACATCACCGTAATATCTCAATAATTGTTAGCGTGAAATGGGTTTTCCTCATCCGCGATCCACATACTATTTTATTTACATATTATCAAAAAAAAGGAATAACAAAAAGATGATGTTGAAGGTGGCCGCATGGTCGGAAGGAAAACAAAAATGCATTCAATGTAGTATCGTTTGTTTAGTGCAAGCTGAAAACTTTTATTATGTATGCACTTGCCTGATGGGTTCATCATCATGGAAGCTTTATTTTTTAGCATGAGGACGACAACCGTAGTTTAATGAAGTTATGGAGCGGAGAACAGATCAAACATTTCACCTCCATGATCTTACTTTGTTCATATTCTTAGGAAGGCTTACAAATAGGCTCGTGAAAGCAAAGGCTAATATTAAATTTATGGTAATGAATCTTTATATGTAGGATATATTCATTGTGGGATTTTAATATAGAAATATATTATTATTTGAGCATTTCATTTACTGAAAACTGTATAAATTCATTTTAGACTTAGCTAACTACATCGTCGAAAAAAAAAATCTAGTCATATCGAAAAACTTTAATCGATAGAAATATCGTTTGGGTTGTCTTAGAGCTCTTAATTCGAAATCCTCGCTACACTTAGGTAGACATAAGAAATAATGATAGAAAATCGCCTATATTTGGCCTTAGGAAAATTAATCATAAATTTTAAAACTAATATGATCCCTAAGAAAACAATTGATATTAATCAAAATTCACACTTAGGAAAATAAATTGATAGAAACCAATCAAATCCACACTTAGGTGAATAAAATTCAAAATTCCATAAAATAGATGGATTAAAACTTAGGTTGACTTTTAGAGCCCGATTTAGTCCCATCAGGAGTTAACTAGTATGAAAACTGATAACGAAGGCTTCCTAATTTCAGAACTACACATAGTCTGATCACTCATATGTTCAAGATCTAACGAGGGTATGTACAAAATTATATTAGAAGATTTAACCCTAAGCTGAATTACGTTTGGCCTGATCTTTAATTCCATAAATAGTGGGCATCTACTAAGCAGTTCGATCAAAATATTTGTGTTCTCTTTATTTTTTCCTTACTTGTTATGCACAATACATAATTAGACATCATAATTTGAAAGCCAAGACTATCTATGAAAAGAAACCTTCGAAAGTAGAGACCACATCGAATATGAGGGTGACGGGGGCTACCAATTGACACGATCTTCCCAGCAGTTAATCAAGCTCCCTGGCCTAGAACTCTGTTCGAAAAGCAAGCATTATCTAACCCTTCCTAATTGGGGATCAATTAGGTGGCGATTTTTGAAGTCGTAACATCCGACGGTGAGTAATATCTGTGATTTAAACTCGGACCTCCGAAACCGACGTCCACACTAATCTATTCTAAACATCTGAGCAGCTGAAAACTGGGACTACTTAAGCCTAAGCAAGAAACTCAACAAGGAACACAACACGTACCATCCAACGGTGCATAATATCTGGGGATTAAACTCAAACCTCTAAAATTGAAGTCCACAGTAATCTATTCCAAAACATTCGAACAGGTCAAAATTGGGATAACTTAAGCCTACGCAAGGAACACAACACAGTGATATTTTCAGCTACTGAAAACAGTAAAGTGCGTTATACTACAACATAAGAGAACAATAGAGGCCCCAAAATGAATCCTAACCTATCAAAGGACACAACTTGACCCAAAAGAAAAAGAAAAAAATTACAAGTTCATCTTAACCAAACAATAATTAAACCCATGAAAAAATTCTCTTAAACAAGTGCAAACACAATTGCAAATTAACACTCTTAACACAAAACGTAAGAGCCCATGAGAAAGAATAGAGTCGTTTTCTTCCAATGGTAAGGAATTTCAGTGAAGTACACCAAGCAAAGAGTGGACTAGAAAACCAAGAACAAAAACAACAAAAATTAGAGAGACCAAAGCATAGATGATTCTTACCATAGGGAGAAAGTTGACCCATTGGATGAAAAATGCGCTTGCACCTCCTCCTCCTGAACTCATCTTTTTCCCTTATACTTCTCAATTTTTCTCAATTGGAACTCCAAATATTCGTAGGAATTCATAATAACAAAGAGGGGTATGTTTTGGAGAGGGAAAAGAGGAGTTGTATGTCAAGTTCAAAATGCACTTATGTGCTTAGGAGACTCTTATTATATTGACATGTCATGTCATTCTTTCGGTAAAAAGAAGTTGGTTTAGTAGTAAATCGTGAGGTCTGGGATCTGACATCTTATAGAATTAAGCAACAACCTATTCACTATATTGATACCCTAAACCACCTTTTATAATTTTTTTTATATTTACTTGTTATATCCATATTTTTTATACTATTGGTGATACATAAGGCTATACTTGAATTTTTTAAGTATTGAAAAATTATCTTTTTTATATAAAAAAATTCATAATTTATTTTACTGAAATTAACGTTTTATAAGTCTAACATTTTATTATAAATTATAATTATTGTTTATTACTATTATAGAGTGCATCAGAAGGACCTTCATATCGCTTTCATTGATCTTGAGAAGGTATTAAGCGTTTTATACATCGTAAGAATGCAAGTATACGTGTCACTTCGTAAGTAATAAAAGTGATGAGTATGAGTATCGTCCCACGAGGAACTTAGACTCTAGCGATCAACATGTGGACTTCTTTTGGGTCAAACTATAACGAACGAGTGAGATTTAATCTGGCGTTGTAATTAAGTTGTGCAACTACACTAACACGCTATGCTAAAACGATGAGTAATGTGGATATGAAGTTGGGATCATGATCTCGTTCACCTAGTGCGTGATCATTCGGCTTACTCTAATCTACTTGTTCTTAAGTGAATAAGTTGTTATTCGAGAATCTATATGTTATACTCTGGTTTCTCTCGAGATCTAAAGTAAATCATGATAGGCGTTGCCTCATGCACATCTCTACATGAGGCTAACGCATCTATTGAATCATATGGATGGTGGTTCCTCTAAGATGACTACGAGAGTCAAGAAAATAGTTTCTCAATGTTGGGTTCGACTCAAGGTGATGGTTGTTTTAGTCTAGTTTACATCTATCCTCTCGGAATGAAAAGAAACCACACGTTCAACGCTTGGAAACAATCTAACGAGGCATTACGATCAACAACCAACACACAACCTCAATCAATGTTCGAACAACTAAATTATAGCATGAAAATGATCACCACATGGTTCAAACTACATCACGACCCTAATCAAAGAGTTAGCTCATGATTCGGACGTTAAAACAATACATCAAATACCTTACGGGCATATAAGTCATCATCAAATCTATGAAACACAAAGAGGAAAGGATAAACCAAGATGATTTCCCCTAGACTCTCGTCATCGATGGTCTTGGATCTCTCCTTAACTAAACCAAGAACAAAACGTCCCAACACTTAGCCATACCAAAGGATGATTATGTGAAGTGATCAGAAGAGGGTCTTTTTGTGTTATCATGGAGGGAGACGCGTCCTAGGTCTATGCCATAGGCCCTAGAGCGTGCATGGGCTTGTTTTGTGGCTCATTGGGCTGCCTCGTCGTGGTCCGATACGGTCCGGACCTACTCGTCGCCTCATTCAAGTCATTTATACCCGTTTGACCTCCGTGTTCAACTTTATTGGTATCGATTTGCTCCCCTTATAAAAAAAAAAAAACATGAATATGTATGAATCAACTCAAGAAGAAGCATTTAACATAATTTAGATGCCCAATTCATCCTAAGCCTTATTGAAATCGATTAAAAAAAAATAAGATCAAATGTGCATTTTTACACTCCCAAGCTTGAGTTATTGCTTGTCTAAGCAATGATGATGAGGTGAGACAAACAACATCATCATAACCTATCAAACTCTAGTAATCATAACCATCAAGTGTCATAACTTGAGATGTTCACAAACCAACTCATCGTTCCCCCACGTCACACTTACATGAACATATCCTAATGTCACCATGTCGTCTTCTAGACTAGGCATCTCTCATCATCCAACATGATCATGAAAATCATATCAATAAAACTCATAAACGCGTGACGAAAAGATTTCAACTTAAATAATACGTTAAACATACTCGCGATTTCACCTAACATTACACCCACTGATTCACTTCGTAACAACATGCATTGAATTCCAAATCAAGCTTGCAAAGGATGCACAACCAGGGTGAAAGGAGGTTGGCTTTAGGTCATGTGGAGCTTGGTAGAAATGAATTGACTAAGCCAAGTCAAGTAATGGTTCTTTTACCGTCCCCATTTACCATTCAAGCATTCTGATTTGGGATAAGACCATACAACTCACAACCAAAAATCACAAACACACACAAAGTAATGGTTCTTCTTCTTCTTCTTCTTCTTCTTCTGCTCCTCCATTTTAAGCACATACTTCCCCTTTATACACCTTGAAATTTTCTATCTCATTCCCTAACCACCCTTGACTCGAGCATAAGGCAAAAAGCTTAAGAAGGTTCTTTGTGGAGGGTAACTATCATAAATCAAGCAAACACACTCCAACCCAGCATGTAAAACATACTCATCGACCAAGCAAGCATATGAGAGTCAAAGATAAGTAGGGAAATCATAGTGTAAGATCCAATGCACGTGCAAGATCCATAAGTACAACCTGGGGGGGGGGGTGAATAGGTTGTTTTAAACTTTTCAGTGTAATGCAGTGGAATATTTGATTTGTATACACTGATGATCTTTGCAAACTAACACGGGTGTCTGCAGGAGAGACTTATACTTTGAGAATTTGTCTCTGTTTCTTGTTTTAATTGATTTCTAACAGTTCTAAATATGCGAAGTAATGGAAAGCAAATTAAGAACACAAGATTTATACTGGTTCAGACACTCGTTATCAACTGATAAACGAGAGCTTAGTCCAGTCTTTCCTTGGTGACCAGTGTAGTCAATCCAAGAGGTGAGTTCATTATCGTATTGTTTTTGGCTTACAAGACAACCCCTTTACAAGTTTACCAACTTGTCAAAGGTGAACAACCTAGGCCCTTCGCACAAATCCTTTGCTGGACTCTGCTACAGCTTCTATTCTTTAATGCAGACTAGTGAACCATTTTCTTCCTGTTCTTCCTCAATTTAGCTCACTATGAACCGTTTGAATTCAGATTGGTTTTTGCATACTTTATACGTTCAATTCTTCATCCAACAACACTATTCCTTGAGCTCTTTGATCCCCTTTTATCGGCTAAGGGAATGAACTCGTGATTGTACCAGATCTAATGTTGACAGCTTGTCACATGTGACCTCTACTGATGTTGACAGCTCACTTTATTTTGATCCTCGTACTGTCACTTCATTCCTCAAATCTTTGATTTGATCAATCCTCAGACTTCTGCCCCAATCTTAACAACCATCTCTGTTGCACTCTAGTCTACTGTAACTCAGTCTGCACTCAGTATCGTTGAGACCCTATCTGCACCCAGTCACTATTGTAACCTTGTCTGCACCCAGATCTGATGCAATCCATCATGCATTGCTGTGTTGGCCCTTATCTGCAAGATTGATCCCAGATCCTAAAGCATTTACAGGTCTTTTGTTGTCCATGCATGTCTTAGTTGCCTTGCTGAAATTCTCTGTATTAACTTGTATCTGATGGCCCACAATGCTCTCCATCTTTGGCCATCTGCTCTCCAGCATCTAACCTAGACTGCAGATTCCTAACTAATTCCAGTCTAAGCACACTAACTACATCATGGTTTATACTTCTAAGTTTTGTTCATCAATTTCTATACAATTGGAGGGATTGCACATTCCTATCAGTGTGTATCACATCGCTTCATCTCGGGCGCATGCAAGCTTGAAACAATGCTAACCGCATTATAAAAGTCTAGTCTAATTGCTCATCTCATACCCCTTGTTTAACCTCGTTCCCCATATTCCTAGGTAGGAAACTCAAGTTTAGTGATATTTCTGATAGTGCTTCTCCATGAAATCGAAGGAGTAATCATATTCGATTCGTTATTATTTCTAATATGACACTTTTTTGTTTTTTAGCTTTAATATGTTTTAACATTCCTAAAGCTCATGTCCCGTCCGCATTACCTAAGTAACAAGGCTAAAACGCATGTTACAAACACAATATAACTCCAACTCCCTCCCCCAAGCTTATTTCAAGCATTGCCCCGAATGCGTGAAAAAGGAAAGATTGAATTTAAGAGAGAAGAGTTGGAGTGAGCTCCCTTTTGTGTAGTTATCAACGCTCGAAGGTTTCCAAATGTAGCTTCGTTCTCGAATTTAGTATGCATCTCGACTCATATAAATGGTGTCACCATCTTGCATTTTGATGTTTTTTTAGATTAGTGCATGATACGTTGAAAATACAAAGTGTGCAAGGTGACGAAATAAGAATGCTAACCTTAAGACTCAATTGCATCGAAACCACCACAAAAGCATGAAATAACAAGAAAACCATGATCAAACCTTACAGTAAATGTAAAAAATTCAAAATATAATGCTTTTGCAGGAGGTTTTTGACCTCTTCCTTCTTTTCTGGAGGGATTTCTTTAGCCTTTGAGCTTTGATGTGTGTGTAAACACACGTATTTTATTCATGTTAAACCTATTGTTTTGTCGTATTTGAGTTCTTTATTTCATGTTTTTAGTTTAATTTATGTTTTTTGGATTTGGATACTGTTGTTTGCGTGTTTTCATTATAGATTTGATTGAAAAGAGCAACTTTTGCCAACTCATGAATTGGATGGAAAAAGTTTGAAGATGATCGTGATGGTTTGACGATCGTTCATGTTGATTTTGATGATTTCTAGTGATACTCACATGCATAGGATGATGAAAATAATGTTCAAAGATGTTTGGAGCTGTTTTGGAGTTAAACCGATGCTTTGAGGCTTATTTGAGCGAGGATACTCCACAAAAGTTACACTGTTTGAAAAAAAAAACTTAATCCTTTTTCTTAGACTAAAGTGCAGCAAAGGATTTATCCTTTCTACCTGTGATGCTCACTCTCTCTGCTACGCTTTTAAGGATGTTCCTCTGATTTTCTCTACTGCCTTCTTTTCTCCCCACGGGATTGCTCCCCTTGAGATTTTTTCCCTGATGACCTCACCCCCTGAGACCTTTGTAGTTTTGGAGATTTTTGCCCTGATGACCTCTCCCCCTGAGGCCTTTGTAGTATTTTGCAGCCCTCTCTCCTTCTGCTGTTACTGTTGATTTTCTTTGAGCTCATCTGCAGAAGGCCTTGCTGCTTCTTTTCCCTTTTCTATTGCCTTCTTCCCCTTTTTGTTAGCATTTATTGCTGCTGTAAGGGCTTCGATTGTAGCTCAAAGGGCTTTTAGTTCTGAAGATGTGATTTGATGAGCAATCGTGGCCTTTGTGGTCTCACGCTGCAGCTTTTTTTCGAGCAAGCTGAGCCTCTTATCATTGTTGAGGATGTGTTCCTTGAGTTATCGTTGAGTGGTCTTCAGAGAAGTCTGTAGTCTGCGACTGTCAGCTGAGTGTTGGCCTCTCAGCTTGTTCAGGTTGAAAGAACTGAGCTTGTACTGCTAGAGATTTAGGGCATTGGCCCTCCAGATTTGGTGGAGAAGCCTTTGAGCCATGTCAGAGAGTGTACCATAGAAGTCTGCAAAGCATTTGCTTGTGATATTCTTCTCAGACTACAGCTCATATACAACTGGTTCAAGTCTATCAAGAAGGTCCTTGAGTGCATCTTTTGTCCACTGATGCATGTTATAAACCTCCTGATCTAGTTGCCTCAGTCTGTACTCCACTATGGTTTCTGGTGGAGATGATTGATGATGTACAAGGATTTCAGTTTTGGCCATTGTTCGTATAGTAGAGGATGGCCTTTCATGGATTGGTATCAATTTGACGTCTTCAAGGGCTTGTTTTAGACTTCTGGCTCCAGTCTAGGGTGTCATTTGGATATCAGATGTGCCATTGTAGAGCAGGCCTTGAGGGAACCCAGCAAAGGGTGGATCTGCCCTAGTTTGCACCAGTCCAAATAAAGAAGGAGGTGAAAATACTAGATTTAGAGGGGATACACCATGAGTCTGCATTTGTTCTTGATCAAAAGAGGTGTCACTCATCAGGTGCTTCTTAATCTCATCAACAGTGACCCCTTTGAAGGAGATATCGGTTGCAATCTTTTCTTCCCTTAAAGCAGATGTCATTTTAGGCGATCCATCCTCAACTACAATCACCTCCTCTGTCTGTGTGGGAGTTAGATCAAGAGCTGTGACCTTTGTAAACTTTTTCTGTGCAGTATTTTCATCATCGTTTGCTTCTTTTTTCTCTGACAAGGTCTGCATAATTTATCCTTCCTGAACTTGACTTGAGGAAGTCCTCTTACTATGTTGTCTAAGGATATTTTTTTCATTGTTTTGAAGTTTAGATGTGCTAACCTCTTATACCATAGCCAGTTTGTGTCATCTGCATCCTCAGTGTAAAAGCATGTGACTTGTGCAGACTGTGATAAGTTGAAGTCTAATGCATAGATGTTTCTTAATCTATGACCTATCAGTTTGACTTCTTTGGACTCTTTATCTATGACTCTACATGTGTCATTAGTAAAAGCCACTTCATAGTTCTTATCACACAATTGGCTAATGGAAAGTAAATTATGTTCAAGCCCTTTAACATAAGCAACATTACTAAAGATTAAGGAACCTGTACCAAGTGTTCCATAACCTTTAGTTTTACCTGTTTTGTCGTCACCAAACAACACCAAGGGACCTTCTTCTTTTCTGTAATCTTGCAAGACTTTAACAGAGAGATCCTTTGTCCCTTTGATGCTGGCTGCAGACGAGTTTAACTCATGTAAGTGAACCTTTTCACTGAGCCAACTCTTGTATCCAAGCCCATACCTATCCAAGCCAACTCTTGTATCCAAGCCCATACCTATCCCAGGGATTTACCATTCCATGCATCCACTTGAGCTTGGAGCTCAGTATTTTTCTTGGTGAGCGAGTCCACCATCTCGGTCAGAAGTTTAACCTTCTCCCATGATTCATTGAGTTTGTTGTCTACAACAATTAACTGATTTTCTTGGTCATTAGTTTCTTGATAGGCAACATTGTAATTCTCTTTGAGATTTACAATCAACTCAATGCTTTCTTTATTCTCTCTTGAGAGAGCAATAAAGCTTTCTGAGGTCTGTTGAAGAGCCTCTTTTAGTTCCTCAGGTGAGGCATCAGAGTCGGAAAGATCAAATACCTTCTTGCTGTCATCAGAATTGGCCATGAGACACAGTTGAGCATTGGAGATCGTTTCTTCATCATCTGAATCTATATTACTCCAAGTCTTTGCAGCATAGACTCTTGCCTTCTCCTTTTTATTGAAGGTTCCTTGTGGATCCTTCTTCTTCTTGTATACAGACGACTCCTGTGACGGTCGTCAGCACTGTGCAGAAAAGTGTCCTGGCTTGCCACAGTTGTAGCAGACATCTCTGTCCGCTTCTTTAGTTTTGCTGGCACTTAGTTTCTTCATGCTGTTCTGCTTGAAGAGCTTTCTGAATTTCATTCCTATGAGTGCAAGCTCTTCAGTCGTGCTTTTATTGCTCCCAGACGAGGTTCTGCAACTCTCCTCGTCTGCCATAGTCTTCAAGATTCTTTCCTGAGCTTTGAAGACAAGTGTCTTTTTCCTGGCTTCATCTATATGCCTCTTCTACTACACCTCCAAATTGTAGGTGTGTAGAACACCATAGACTTGTGCCAATGACATTTTGGCAAGGTCTCTCGACTCTCTAATGGCCGTTGTCTTCGTCCCCAAGCCTCCCCGAGAGATCTCGTAAACTTGAGATTCACCTCCTTGTTATCAAAGGTTTTCCCTAAAGTTTTGAGATTATTGATGAGAACATTAAATCTTTCATAGAAGCTTGTAAGGTTCTCATCTGCTCTCATCGAGACCCAGTCGTATTGCTGCATGAGGACATCCGTCTTATTTTCGCTGATTTCGTTTGTGACCTCAATTCTCAACAGCGGTGCTTCCCATTCTTTCTTCGCTATGGTGGTATGGACCACGATCTCGAACATATCGTCGTCCATAGCCTTGTATATCAGATTCTTGGCTCTTCTGTCCACCAACACCAGATCCCAATCGTCTCTCGTCCACAGAGAGTTAGGCTTGTCAACTTCTCTGGTGCTATCCATTGGATCTGACATTTTTGGAACATGAGGCCCATCTGTCATACATTCTTTCATCACTGGAATCCAGATGAGCTAGCATCCTAAGTTTCCAATGGTTTAATTTGTCGAAGGAGCATGAAGGTGGCTCTCTACTATTCGGACACTTTGGTAGCTTTGGAGGAGCCATGATTGAATCTTCACAAAAATAAACTGTTAGTAACTTCTTTGCAGACTTATATAAAAATGTGACCTTTTCTTTCCAATAACGGTTAAGTCTGGAAAGAACCGCTCTGATGCCAATTGAAAGTCCTAGAAATAACCTAGATGGGGGGTGAATAGGTTATCTCAAAAATTTTACTAGGCAGTGCAGTAGAGCTATAAACTGCACTGCCTGAGTCTACTGTTGTATTGCAAAAGTTCTGCAATTGAGACTTTAGCTTTGGCAAGCTTGTCTCTTTGGACTTTTGAGTTCTTTACTAACAGTTCTAGGAATGAAAAACCAATGCGGAAAAGTAAATAAGATACGATTTTATACTGGTTCAGACATCTGTTATCAACAAGTAACAGAAGCTTAGTCCAGTCTTCCCTTGGTGACCAGTGTAGTCATGCCAAGAGGAGGTTCACTAGTTCTTGTTTTAGGCTTACAAGATAACTCCTTTACAACAAGATCCTACTTGCTAAAGGATGAAGAGCCTAGATCTTGCAGTGCTCTACTGCAGTTGTTGTTCTTCACTTGTAGACCAATGAACCTTCTTCACAAATCCTGAATCTTTTTCTTTGTTTGAAAGCTTTGAGATGATATTCAAGTTTTTCTCAGACTCGTCAACCTTGTTCTCTATGTTGTGAGTCCCCTTTTATGGGCTCAGGGAACCAGAACCCTCTACTGAAGCAGAGTGACCTGGCTTCACCTTTTCTGATCCTCTACACATCAACAATGTCTCAGGTTCTCGTTTTTCTACCCCTTCCTTGTTCCTTTCTATTCCAGCATAACTTATACTATACCCAGACTCATACACCAGGTCTACGGCAGGCCTCTGCTGCACCCTCGGCAGCATGAGCTCTGCTGCATAGTCTTCATATCCAGTCTTTCTGTAACTTCACTTGCACAAAGTACTGCAGCCAATCTGCTGCAACTTAGCTCCCACTCAACAGCTTCCAGACCTCATCTCCTCAGCCTGCTAGTGTAGCCTCGTCTGCACCCAGCACTGCACTCAGTCTTCTGTAATTTAGCTTGCATACTTTAACTGCTGGAACTGGCCTTGAACACAGGAAGGGTCCTAGATCATGAGAACCCTGAGACTCTTTTACTATTGTATGTAATTGATCTTTGGCCTGTAAATTTTTAGTCCCTGTTAGTCTGCATTCCCTCAGGTTTCTGCAGTCTACTACATGCTGTGGCCTCGTCTGCTGCACACGTCTGCTGCATCCTTCTGCCCTAGTCTGCAACTACCTAACTAATTATTACGGCCTAAGAATTTATTACATACATAATTTCTTCATAAGTTTTGTTTATCAATTTCTATACAATGGAGGGATTGCACATTCCTATCAGCATGCCTACAATAGCACGCATCAAGCTTTCGGTCTTATTGATCCAGCTTCTATATCCCAATCCAAATCGATCATATGAGGATTGACCCTTGATCAACATTTTTTGAAGATCTAAGGACTTTCGTTCCATACATCAACCTGCTTTAATAGTTTGACATTCTTCTTGGTGAGTTGATCCACCAATTCAGTGAGAAATTTTACTTTCTCATCTGATTCCTTGAGTTCATTTTCAGCCACAAGTAAGTCATTTGACTTCTTCTCGATTTCCTCACAGGTTAGATTATAATTTTCTATGAAAGTTCTAATCAACTCAAGGTTTTCTTTATTCTCTCTTGTTAGGGGAATAAAGTTCTCAGAGGCCACTTGAAGAGGCTCTTTTAGTTCCTCAATTGAGGCATCAGAAGTAAAGAGTTCAAATACCAGTTGTCTATCCTCACTCCTAGCCATGAGACATATTTGAGCATTTGAAATGGTTTCCTCATCATTCGAGTCTGTCTCACTCCATGTCTTTATAGCATAGGTTTGCCTTTCTTCCGTTTTCCAGAGCTTCCTTTGTTGTATTCCTTTTTCCATTTCTATGCAGTCGAGTCATGAGGGGCTAGTCTGCATTATGCAGTAAAGTGTCCTGCCTTACCACAATTATAGCATACCTCCTTTTCTGATTCCTTTGGCTTAGCTACACTGCTTTTCTTGAATTTTTCTTCTTAAACAGCTTTCTAAATTTCTGTTCTATTAGTGCTCTAGCTCTTCAAAGGTAGGCTGCTCACTTTTTGAGGAAGTTTCAGTAGTATCTTCCTCTGCCATTCATCTTAGTATCTTCTCTTGAGCATTGAAGGCCAAATTCTTCTTCCTTGCCTCATTAATTTGCTTCTTCTACTCTACGTCAAGTTTGTAAGTATGCAATACGTCGTAGAGTTGAGCAAGTGACACTTTTGCAAGATCCCTGGATTCTCTTATTGCAATAGTCTAAGTACCCCATATTTCTTCAAGGGATCTCATGAACTTGAGATTGAGCTCTTTTTTGTCAAACATCTTCTCCATTGTCTTTAGAGTTTTGATCAGAACATTAGATCTCTAATAGAAGGTAGTGAGATTTTCATCCGGCTGCATGGACACCCAGTCAGGAGGACGTCTTTCTCGTTTTCTCTTATCACATTTCTTTCTTCATTTCTGAGCAGTAGGGCATCTCAAGCTTCTTTGGCTGTGGTTGGTGGGGACAACTATTTCAAACATATCATCATCTAGGGCCTTGAAGATTTGATTTCTTTCCCTTCTATCCACCAGCACAAAATCCCAGTCTTCCTTTGTCCATTGACCATTTGGCTTGTCTACTTTATCCCGAAGCGTCTGTTGGGTCTGGCATTTTCAGCATATATGGACCATTTGTGACTATATCGTGCATCCTCTCATCAATGGAGTCCAGATGGGCCAACATTTTGAGCTTCTAGTGTTGAACTTGTCAAATGAGCATACTGATGGTTCACTACTATTGGGACATTTAGGCAACTTTAGAGGAGCCATTCTTTCTTTACAAAATAAACTGTTACTAACTTCTTTACAAGTAAGACACAAAGAAAAGATAGAGACCTTTTTCTTTGTAATAACTGTTAAGTCTAGAAAGCCAGGCTCTTATACCAATTATAAATCACAGAGTTTACAATAAATAGCCTAGAGTGCAGGGGGTGAATAGGCTATTTAAAAATTTCTTGAAGTTTAGTGCAGTCTGATCTTGACTTGTATGCGCTGTTACTTCTGTAGACTGACGAAAAACAGTCTACCGTCGAGACTTGAGTTCTTTGAGTACTTTGTGTCCAGGTTGTGATCTAGCAGTTCTAGTGTATATAATGAAATGCAATAAAGGACAAAATAATTTATACTGGTTCAAACAATCATTGTCGAAAGACAAACGAAGGCTTAGTCCAGTCTTCCCTTGATGACCAGTATATCCAAGGCAAGAGGGAGTTCACTATCTTCCTTGGACACTAATGAACTTTCTTTGAGTACTTTGATGTTGTTCTTTATGCACACTAATTAACTTTCTTCCTTGGATCTTCAATCACAGCTCTAAGAATGATTGCCAATCACTTTGAGAGAATTTTTCCTTACCAATGAATCTCACAATCATCGTCAACCTTCTCTGAGCTTGACCAATCCCCTTGTATAGGGCTTAGGAAATTAGAACCCGTGATTATATTGTTCTGATGTTGACAGCTGTCTGTTTGTCCCCAGTGTGAATCCTTAGTGATGTTGGCAAGCCTCCTCACAATAGTCTTCAACATCGCATTGAGCTCCAAACCTCAAACCTTCAATATGACTGTTGACTCCTTAATTTAAGCAAAGTGTCACTTTCTAAGTTGCTTTTTCTACCAAACCTCAAAATATTTGGAAGAAAAAATTTTAACAGACACACACAAAAAAATAATTAAATAAAAAATCTCCATGCACAGATCATCAAAACCCACCTCCGCCAAGACCTCTTCGTCGTCCCCACAAACCCTAGTTCGTCAACCTGCTCATCTTCTTCATCGTTGTCATCGATGGCTGTTTGGGGAACGAGTAAAGAGACGAGATTGATGGTGAATGGAGGGAGACAGAAACCTAGGTTTTTAGTACGAAGACGGGTGAATGATGTCGAGGCCATCTCGTTTCCTCTTATAGGATGTCGATTGCTGCTGTTATTGCTCAGGTTTAGGAATTTTAGGGCTTGGTTTTATTGTTAAAGTCTTACCCTAAATTTGATGATGAAGTTTTGGTTTTGTTGGGGTAGTCTATTGCGCTTCAACCTCTTTTGCACCCAGTCTGCTGTATTTCTGATTTGGCCTTGATTCAGAGATTTTGATCCTAAATCTTGAAGCATTTGTGGTCTTTTGCTGTCCATGTTTATCCCAATTGCTTATCTAGAACCCTTTGTAGTAGTTTGTATCTAAGTGATCCACATTGGCCCTCCAACTGTGATCTACTATTTTGCTGTATGTTTCTCTAGACTGCAACTCACTAACCTAGTTCTCAACCTAAGCAACTAATCATAAGCATGTCCTACTCTAAAGTTTTGTTCATCAATTTTTATACATCTAGAGGGATTGAACATTCCTAACACCGTGTCCGATTGACCGTGAGATACCAGCTTGTAACCAAAACCGGTTCAATAGGCTAGAAAAGAGAGCCATGCTTCCTACGAGATGGTTTGACAAAGTCAAGCTAACGAAGGTTGGTCTATGGAATGACATTGTGTTGATGGGGAAGATGCTTGGATGGGATATATTCCTTACTAGGAATTGGAAGACTTACACTAGTCTCACTTTGGAAGTGTTGAGCACGATTTTCTTGCTTGTTTACAGAGCTCCCGCCCATATATCCAATTGAAGAGGCTATAAGATTCCATTTGGCGGGTGTGTAATGCTCCATGACTATGGATGAGTTCTCCTCGGCTCATGGCTTTTACGTGTGGGGAGCACGGGATTTTCCCGGTGCCCGATGACTTTAAGGGTCGTCAAAATCCTTTCTAGGAGCAACTCACGGGGCAAAGAGAATTCGATCCTATATTTGCGAAGAGCACTTAGTTCCGCAACCCGATCATTCGCACGATGCATTAGTTTATTGCCAATACTATATTAGGGACGAAGAAGTGCCAAGGATCAGTTTCTGAGCGTGAGTTATTGATTCTGTATGCGATCTACATGGTCTTAATAACCAATCTGCTAAGTACCATGTTTGCACCGGAGTCTTCATTGCTCGCCGGTTAATATACCATGCTATTTCCCCGATTGATGGCATAGTTGTAGGTGGCTTGATTACTTCGTTAGTAGTGTATTTCAAGATTGATATGACTGCACTTGAAGCGGATAAGCCAAGAGATGCGATTAATTTGACATTGCTTAAGAACTCTAGGATGCAGAAGAAAGAGAAGAGAGACTACTATTTGTGCCAGAGGGATCTAGATGAGCTTAAGAGACTTTTTCCTCTCCTGGTCCATGAGTTGACCATCACTGACCCCAAGAATTTGGGATTACCGAGACTTCAGGTCGGAGAGCCTGCTCAGCCTAGAGTTGGTGCATCCGCCACATCCACATGATGTGGATTATTCACATTATCAGCTAAGATTTCCAATTGACTATCTAGGAAGCTATGGGTAGCAGCAGTCATATGAGCAGCCTTATTATTACCAGCCATTGCCCCCTCAGCACGATGATTTTGTATCTAGTTTTTACTATGACTGCAGGGGTGCTATCCAGAGGATAGAGGGCAACTAGAAGGTCATTGTAGAGGAACATCGACGTCAGGGAGAGCGTATAGATTTGATGGACGAGCGATCACTAGAGATTGTAACAGTTGTACAACGAATGGAGCAGCAGCGGTGTGCCTTTTTTTACCAATTCCCTCAGTGGAACTATCAACCTCCACCACCACCACCTATGTGATTTACATGTATGCTAGTCCTAGATTATCATGTCTATGTATTTAGGGACCAAGTATAGATTAGGCTTGAGGGTGTGTGTCTATCTTTGTATTCCGTTTCCAGTTCCATTTCTAGTCCGTTGAGTCATTTCCATTTCAGTTAGAGTTAGTCTATCAGTTTCAGTTTGTTATTTCTCATTTCTAGTTGCTTTGAGTCATTGTTCGAAACCTATTTCGTCTATGATATTTAGTTGTGTTTCATATTATTCTCGTTAGTTGTCTTTCTCATAAAAATTAATAACTTCAAGATAATTAATTCAAATTCAAAAATTAGTTAAAAGGAATTTAATCCAAAAAATTAATTAAAAAAATTCTGATTAACTAATTAATAACCAAAAATTTGTAGGAAATTATAAAAATATGAATTTAAAAATCTTCATCAAATCATCAACAACAACAAACAACAAACCAAGCCTTTATCCCATCAAGTGGGACGGCTACATGAATACGAAGGCGCCATTCCAATCTGTCATGTACATCATTTTGTGTAAGATTATGATAGGCCATATCATATTTCAAGGTTTCTCTCATGGTTTTTTTAGGTTTCCCTCGTCCTCTCTTGACATGTGCTAACTCCCAAGCTTCACATCT
>JAOVYX010018240.1:0-50057 GCA_035668315.1 Drosera spatulata | reverse complement strand
ACTATCTGAGAAGAGGTAGGGTTCATCCATGGTTGCAACGGAAGTGGTGCTTGGCTCGCTGTTTTACTCTCCCTTAATGACCTTGGCTTGCGCTGTGTCGCTTTAGAACTTTCTGTACTCGTTTTTCTTATGGCCTGCCTTGTCACAATAATAACAAGTGAAACCCTTTCGATTCCCGGACTTCGATCTCCCCCTGAACTTGTCGCCCTGCTGGAAAGCTCTACTTTTGTTCCGTTCGCGATGCTCCATCACATAAGCATCTGATGAGTTGGACGGGTTGAGCTCCTTCCTCCTGGTTTTCTCGTTCAACATACTGTCTATCACGATGTTCATCGTGAGTTTTCCTTCAGGAGCGGAGTTACTCAGTGACACCACCAGTGGCTTCCAACTATCAGATAAGAAACTTAATAGTAAAAGTGTTTGCATCTCATCATCAAACTTTAAATCCATACCAGTCAATTGATTGACAATATCTTGAAAATCATTCAGGTGCTCTGGTACACTGCGTCCGTCTCTAAACTGCAACTTCACTAGCTTCCGCATCATGAAACCTTTATTCATCGTAATCTTTCTCTGGTACATTGCCTCGAGCTTTTTCCATAGGACAAAAGCATCGACGTCGTTGGCCACGTGTTGGAAGACACTTTGATCGATATATTGTCTGATCACACCAACAGCTTTCTCCTCTTTATCAACGGATTTTGTCTTGGATACGATCGGCTCGTATAAGTCCTTACAATAAAGGATATCCTCCATTCTGGGCTTTCACATCGAATAGTTCGATGAGGTCAGTCGGATCATACCACCAACATTGGCTCCGTCTTCCATTTTAATTTGCGTAATAGTTGTATCGTCCTCCAGTTAAATTAACCAGAGTTCTGAAATCGATTTGTTGGGAAAAATCGGTGTGAGATGCAGCGGAAATTTGCCAGCGTTTTTCCCTTGTCGTGCAATTAAAATTGGATAAATAAATAGCCCAAAAAATAAATAGAATCGACATCAAAATTTTACGTGAAAAACCCCTTAAAAATAAAAGGGTAAAAACTACGGGATCGTTGCGATACCAAAATATCCACTAAAGAGGGATTACAAATATCGTCTCTAGATTGTGGTAGGGGATTACAATCAACAAGATAACTCTCACTAATTTTTCTTCTCTAACGGAATAAAATTACATCCGTAGAGGATACCCCTCAATACCCCAAATTTGATATTTTTTCTAATTATTTTGGTGCTGTTTTTATGTTTGGTATGTTACAATAAATTTGATGCCCTTGATGCCTATTTATAGGTGATTGATGAAGCATTTTCCTTCATCGTCTTGTAACGTGTCGTCCTGCATGACGCTCTGCTCTACTGGAATGTAGTGGAAAGCACGGCGGCGCAGAAGAGAACCAATGCGAATTGTGTTTGTGGGCTTCTTCTGTTTTTTTTCGAATTCTCCCGAGTTAGTGCCTTCTTCATCTTTTGCCGATTGAAAAGGTTGTGTGTGTGCCAACTTTGCCAATGCGTCTCTTCTTTCCTCTTTTCATACTTTGTTAGTTGTGTGTGAGCACCATCATAAAGGAAACCCACTAACAAAACCCAGTACGTCTTCTTCCCCTTCTTGATTATCATGATGATTGTAATCCTCTGACATGATCCAGGGACGATATTTTGATATCGTCATGATCCCATGATTTTTTTCTATTTTATTTGTTTTTAGATTTTTCGTATAAAAATCTTGATCTCGGTTTTATTTATTTCAAACTATTTATATATTTTGTTTTAATTACATGAAAAAATATCTAGATAAATTTTCGTTGCGTCTAACACCAATTTTTCCCGACATTCTGGTCCTGCGTTTCACCCCACACCCCAGCCTCAGTTTGGAGGTTAACATCACGTTCATATTCACTCTTCCTCTTGATTACTCTCGACCCGTGATGATCAAAAACCCCAACTCAACCCAAAACATGCAAACTCCAACCAATGCACCAACGCTCAAATCCTGCACAACACGCCAACACACACCCCGATTCAAGCACAGAAAACCCCCAAAACTACAACATCCAACAACAACCATCAAAGTTCAAACATCATCCACCAACACCATCAACACCGTCGTCTTCCATCAACCCACACACGACAACAACACAATGACGAAGCCAGCAAACTGAGAGAACTCTGAACCCCTTGCTCCGACGTCTTCGTCGTCGATTCCCGTCCTCTCCAAAACCCTAGCTAACCCTCCATTTGCCTTCGTCGAAAGTTCTAGAGAACCATTTTCGAGGCTTATGTTCCTCGCGTGAAAAAGGGTACACTGTTCACTGTTGGTCTGAAATGTTACTATTAATTGCTCATTTTGTTTGTTTCTTTTTTTCAAAAAGTAACTATTAAACGATCTTAGATACTATCTATCATTGGACATCAATTGTTATGTATAATTTCAGACACGTGTTAGTTTTTTGATTGGTATTTGGACCATTGAAAACTCATTTAATAATGATTTTAAGATTAAGCATGAAAGTTATTTTTTCTGGGTCCATTGAAAACTCATTTAATATTATCTCCGTCGTAAAATTTTTATAACGATACACAGTTTGAGGTGTAATTTAGTATCATCAAGTATTTTTTTTATAAAATTATTATAAAACATTAATGATATATTAAATTATGAATTTTAATTATAAACCAATTTAAGGATTTTATGACATCGTTAAAAATAAAAACAGAATATTTCAAGATACGTATCGTAAAAATTATAGGACAAGAGAAATACATATTAAATCATTTATTTTGTCTTCCTCATCTTCCCTCTTCATCTTCTAATTAATACATGATATTAACATAGAATAAACCTAAGTTTATGGGTATATTTTACTAACAATCTCATTTGCAATCTATCTCATTATGATTCCATAGTTCTCAAATACAAGGATGTTTTATTTGATATACCTAAAGTTTCTTTCATAAGACTATATGAGCAATCAACATAATTATTTTATGATATATATGACCATCTCAATAAAGATTAATGATAATTTGTTTCTTTTGGTTGAAAGAATGATTATATTATAACAAAACATCATCTCCACAAACATGTTTATACCTATGTGACAAGTCAGGATGGCCGAGTGGTCTAAGGCGCCAAGTTCTGGTCCTCTTAACGAGGGCGTGGGTTCAAATCTCACATGAACTCGAGCACTTTCCATCTTCGTAAACTACGTGCACTAGACACAAACCACATCTCCAACACTGCTCTCCAAGTCATATAATTAGAGAAACTATGAGGTTCCTAATTTACATGTACTACGATGTTAGTACCATAGTATCTGGTTCGTCGGCTGGCACCAGGACATCATAATATAGGAAGAGTATGAAGCTGAATAGAAGTAGAAGTGCCACTGTCACAAGCCGTAACCTTGAAAACCAACTTAATCCGTGAGGCAGTGCAGGAGGAGCTTCACGCTCTCCCTTTGTCTTCTTTTCATCTGAATTGTCCTGTTTACCGCTCTCTGTTTGGTTCTTTCGGTTCCTCAACCCTGACTGGCTCTTGTCGATTTCCTCACTTATCTCAGTCTCTGCACTCTCCTTGGTGATCTCTGCAATCTGGCCAGGCTTCTTATCAAACAACCCTTTGAATTGCTTCTTTGCTTTCCTCAGCGCCTCCTGTTCCTTTTGTTTCAGTTTCTGTAAAGCTGCTGTTGCATCAGGTTCAGATGAGCTGTCCACCTTGATCATCTGAATTGAAAGCGGAGACTCTTTTCAGAAGGGAAAAGAAGATTTGCGTTTTCCAGAGAAGCAAAGAGAAAAAGGTGAAGATTTGATAACCGTTTGGAAATCAGTTCTCGCTTCCTCGAAGTCTCCAGCTGCAATATGTGCCATTCCACGGCGGTACAGAGCTTTAACATGAACAGGATTGGTGTCAAGTACCTGTACAGGATCACAAAAGCCAGGAAACAATAAGGGCTTTGATTCTACTTCAAAATCACCATAAAATATGACAATGCATAACACACAGCAAAGGCCATTAGTGCCGAGAAGCCAATACATGGAATAGTAACTAGACGACAGCACATCATCAAAAAGGTAATATGAGTAGCTGCCAACATTTACAATTTACAACACATTCAGGAACCAAGCTGATTAAGGGATGCAGAAATCACGTTTGAAGCCAACAGCTGCTAGATGTTTTAACATGAAAGTTGAAACGTACCTTCTCGCATGCTTCAATAGACTTTCTGCATTCTCCCATTTTCAGATAGCATGCAGCGACATTAAGATGCAGCATGTTCTTGAACCATTAAAGGTTGCAAACAACAGTAGACGTCACCAATGCCAATAAAGAAACTGAGGCAAATCAATATCAATTTCGGGCAGAACATCAGAGAAACAAGAAGCACAAACACCGTATAAACCTACTCTGGCATTAGCAAATTCTTTCCCTTCATCGTCATCCTGAGGATTAACGTGGTTGAATTCTCGAAGCAACTGCAAGTGCAACAAGTATGTTACATTCAAGATGCATGATGAGAGTATTTACTTTTTGGTGCTAGTAGGTGGTTTCATACTTTTGCCAGTATAGTTAGAAGAGCATAACGACGAAATAGATCAACAATGTTTAAAGAAGCTGTAGGGATGGAAAATATTTCAAGATATAAATGAGGGTAAAGAGGAGAAAAACACATGCCTTCTCATACTTTGCCTTCGCTAGCTCGTACTTCCCTTCCTTGAAAAGCCCATTACCCTGGATATTAAAAGGGAGAAAAACAATCAGAGGAATCTTCTCGTGCTAGTACAAACATTGCCAGTTGATATAACAGGCTCAATCGGTTATAGTTTGAGGTCCTGATGCAAAAGAAACTGATTCTCTAAAGCAACAGAGTAAAGAACACAGTAGCGTCGCCAATGATGAATCACAAGTCTTGAAAATTTAAGCTATACCTTGCTTTTAATCTTGTCAGCTTCATCCATGATACTTCTGAAGTTCAGACCTGTCCAGTCCTGCCATGATATACTCTATGGTCAATGGTCATGCATATGTGATAACAGATACATCAAACATAGGTGGGACGAAAAGAAACTCAAGGAGTTCACGAATTTATCTCTAAACTAAGAAACATAGGATCTTCCAAGTTCAGTGAATCGTAATACTAGCACATGCTTTACAGTCCAGTATCTTTTTCCCTACAAAAAGCTGTTTTTTCAGAGTTCCAATAATAACTGAAGTATTTGTTTACCTTGGGCATCTCAAAACCAAGAAGCTCTATTTCCCACTGAACATAAGCACCCTCAGGAACATTGTCTGGCCTAATTACAAGGTAAAAGAAAATAGATAAACTACAAAGAAAAACAAAAAAGAATAGTTCACTATTAAAAGTATTATGGCTGGGTTTCATAATGTAGATCGGCAATGTAACCTAGGAAACTTGTCATAAGCATAATCGGGAGGGCATGTAACCAGAGCTATCTCTCCTGGGAGCATCAATCGGACACACATCTCAAATCCTTCTGGTACCTGCAACAAAAGCTACTGCCTTTTTGCTTCTGGATCATTCATCTAAATAATATTGACCTTACATCAAACATGATAGTACACAAGAACTCACACGCCCTTCTCCAGAGCTGAACTCTAATGGCTGACCATCATTATCAACTCTTGTATCGAAAAAGACTGTCTTTTCATCATCAAGAAGCACGCCCTTGTAATGAACAAGTAGTTGGCTGTCCTGGAGTGGGCAATCCATAGGAAATTCACCTTTAACCCGAAAGCATCATGAAAACAGTAATTGGAATCAATTTATGAAAGAAAACATGTGAGCAAGATGTGCGATTGGAAGCAAATTAGTATTTAGTATTTATACAGTTAAAAAGGACAGATGCCAGATAAAGTCATACGGAAACAAACAAAAAGTTATTGAACATGGAAAGTCCTTTAACAATAATGACAACAACGACAAACCGAACCTTGTATCCCATAACATGGTTTTGGCTACATGGATAAGAGGATGCAATTCACAATATCAGAATAATATAGACAATATGACAGAAGAGGCCACACCCTCGAATTATTACACCTCAATGAACAATTGTACTTTCTTATCATGGACATATCGACAAGGATTGAAGCCATCTCTCACAAATACTAATTACAAGGAGCAAACAATAAAGACCAACGATTTGATTTGCATTTGTAACACAATCGAGGTCCAAAACTAAAATGTACCTCGTCCATCGCGAATACGGCGCTTAATCAGACGTCCATCTCCAAGAAAATCACGGACCTGACAAGAACCAAGGAGACATGACCAAATGAATTTACTTGCAAGTAAAATCTTATGATAACATATGCAGCAAGTAATGTTATGCATAAACCTGTCAAGGATTGTCATGAGAAAAAAATCCATGAGATGTGACCCATAGGAATACAATCATATCAAGCCATGATCAATGAAATATTTTATGAATTGCAAATAGAGCTGCAAAGTGCAAACCTGAATGAAATGAACAAGCTCCACTTCGAAATGAACTTCATCGATACCCTCAATTTCAGGCAGCAAACGAGACTGAGCCAAATATTGACTGGTCACATAAATCAATGCTTTCTCTTTCCTTGACATTGTTCCAATTCCCATTTCAAGACCTTGAGGTACCTGTAATAAAATGAAGGTAATATTTATCTCCAGGCTACGTTTATTAAATGACTGCCGTCACAGCAAAAGCAAGACAATACTTTCAATTGCCTGTTAAATGTTAATGGAGTCAAAATTATCTGATAAAGCGGAAGACAAATGAGAACATGCCACTACAGAATCCTTCCCAAGCATATTAGGGGAAGAATAAGGGCAGAATAAGAACCTTTTGACTTGCATCCTTCTGCCTGTGGGCAGAGGAGAAGGGAAAACCGACAGCTAGATTAGCCCACATAAACTGAAACTTAAGCTCATGAAATTACCACTGGGCATGAAGAGTAAAACACCACTAACCTCAGAATTCCCAAGAGTAAAGAAGTATGGCTCTCCTTCTGTTTGTGAGAAGATCAATTTCCCATCACCAGTTTTGGCAGTAATCCTGGAAGATGACGTAACACGAATCCAATCACAATGATTATTCATTGACGAAGACACAACTTTCTTCATAAAAAGGAAAACATAGCTTTAAATACAAAATATTGTCTACCAAGCTTTAACTTCATAAGGAGCCCGGGGTGATTCCCAACCTTGTCCTTCATTTATTATCTGTCAATCACACAGACTAACATGTAAAAGAGAGTTGATGAACATGTTCCTTGCGTGTTTAGAAAAAAGAGTATAAAATAAGTCTGATTGATCTTCTTCCTGCTCACAGAGTGTTATATATTCCAGTAATATGTATAGTACTATAGTCATTCAAATCAAAGGTACCAATAGCAGTTGAGGTTGCTCTTCAAGACTTCATGTCATTTGCTTCTTTGCTTCTCGGTCCCATCTAGCCTTCCGTCTATTTACTACATAGAACTCATTTCTGAAAGAACCTCACTATCCTTGATCCAACTGAATTCAGAAACACTTAAACTCACTTTCTGTATCCAATTGCATTCTGAGACCGTATGCCGTAAGGAACGGCCTAACCAAAACCAGACAAGGTAGGCAGCAGTCTAGACAAACAATGGAAGTATCTTGACAGGACCAAGAGCTTGTGAAGGTAAATTAGCAATCTTTTTGACCAATTGATCACACCTATAGTGAAAACTTCCCCATTTTAAGGTACATCTAACCTCTTACAAATCAAAAGAGAGATTTCTATAATTCTAAATCAGACCACCAGTGGCTTCAGACCAGTTTTCTGACCAAACGACCCAAGCTCTTGTACCAAATGGGATCCCAGACATGAAGGAGTTTATGAGCGGCGTGTTTACCTTCTTGATGACTCCAAAGTCGTCAGCAATGACCTGGAAATTAGATAAACCTAAAGATCAGACAGATGATGTTGCTAATGCACTTGCATGAAGTAGGATACCTACAAAGCATGCAAGTCACAGTGGAATTTCAACACCTCCACCTTTGCACTATCGCATGCACTAAAATCGGTCATATATAAACAGAAGTCTACCCTGCATACAAGATTGTCACAGGCACACCATACAACGTTCTCTAATTTATGCCTTTGCTTTGATGTAATCAATAAGCTCAAATCAAAGTGAAGCACATGCTGTAATTCATACCTTTGCTTTGCCAAAATCAATCAGTTCAATCTCAAAATGGAGATCATCGTCCTTTGGAATGTTATCAGGTGCTGAAACGGGACAGTCCTCCTCAGCATAGTGCATTCCAGGTTCCATCTTGAACTGAAGAATACAAGCAAAACATATTAGTATACATCAAAAGAAACAATGAAGATCCTTGTATTAAGCTTCTGAACATGCAATTACCGCACCCAAGGAGCACACTCATTTGCACACATGAAGAGTGAGCATCTTTGACTTGAAATTACAAAACACGATTATGATCATGTTAAAATAGGTAGATCAATAAGGGAGGCAGTCCAGACTCTCAAAACCATAACCCCAATAATCAAGATTCTTAGGAAGATCGATTAACAAGTTATGAATTTTCACTCAATACAGTTCGCTCTTGCAACATAACATTGATTTCGTAAGCATGAAACATAATGCTGTTAAATTCAACCTTTGACATTTGAATAGGTGTTGACATTTGAGCAGTTGTTGATAAGGTAGTAACATATTTTATGATGCTACGTGCTAACTTCATAATATTAACCAACACAAGGTTTAGGCAAAATACCATGGCGATTTCACCTTTCAGCATGGTGGGAATCCCTTCTAGCAATCCCAAAAGCATCTTGCTTTTTCCTATCACATGCCTCACTGGAGTACCCTTGCCTGTGAAAACAGACCATCGTTAAGTTCTTCATCAAGTTAAATTTCTTGAAGCAACTCAGTAGACGATAAAAGGTAACTAGAAACTTCACATTTGAGACCATTTTCGCTGACCCGTCAGTAAAGCAAGTAAAACAAGAAAAAGAAAAAAAAAAGAGTCAAACCAAAGTAGTGACCATGCTCTTCTAAGCAGATTGCTCCATCGTGATATATAAGACAGAAAGTTTAAAATTGAAGCCTTTCCAAATTTATGTTCATGAAAATCCAAAGTCACTAGTTTTCCTATTCTGATTGATATGAAGATAAGACATATAGCGTACCCTTTCTTGACATCGCCAATTCCTAAGAGGTTGAACTTTCTAATGACAAAATAGATTCTCCACATGATAAAATAACAACACCCAGTTAACGCTATCGAAGTAATCAAGGTCGACCTAAAATCCTCGTTATGATCCAAATGTCCTTTCATGATAACTTAAAAATTGATAATCTAATCAGTAACACAAAACAACAATAGTGATTACACCCCGCAGCACACCACTACTTTCCACTTTCTCCACAACAAACACCACATCGCGCCATATCAAACACACACCCACAAAACTCCAATCAACTTGGCCAAATGATCAATCAATTCAAAACTGACCTCCGAACTCCTTCTTCGTGGAATGCACCACGACTCCCTCCACCGTCCGAACTGTGCAATGATACACAACCTACAAACACAACAACACATCCCCAAACCAACAACATTTCCTCAGTTTCACCACAAAAACACTAACCAAACCACCACAAAAACACAATCAATCATCCAATCAAGCAGCCAATCAATCAATCAACTCCGTCCATCACCTGATCGCCATCGGAGGGTCTGGAATCTCCGCCACCAGGTCTGAGCTCGGCCTTGAGCAGTCCACCAGGAACCAGCTTCTTCCTCCTAATCATAAACCAAATCAGATCCAAAAACACTCAATCAACGCCAAATCGAGAATCAATTTCAGTTTCCGTGGAAAAATGATGATGATCGGAACTTACCTCTTGTCGTCGTCGGAGAGCTCGTCGTCCTTATTCTTCTTCTTGTTGTTGCGAGGCGGTGGGTGTGGTGCGGCGGAGTACTGGTCTTCGTTGTCTTCTTCGAGGACTGCCATGGGAGGGGACGCTGCTGCTGCGGCGGCGGCGGCGGAGATGGCGAGGGGGAGGTGAGGGGTGGGTGAACCGCTATGATTCTATGAAGTGTGTAGCGTGAAATTCTTTCCCCTTGTTACATGTGGTAACATGGATGTTACATGATTGATGATGAACCACTTGGATAACATGAGTTGGTGAATTTGTGGTTACATTTTGTATCAGTAAAGGAAAAAGTAGAATTTGTAATCTCAATTGTTCATATTAAGATCCAATAAAATAATCATATATAATATTATTATTAGTTATAAATATTTTATTTTTATTTATGATTCATGTTATTTGTCAATTCATTGATCTAAGAAAAAAAATTATTATTAACAACATATAAGTTATATGTTGATAGGACGTATTTAACAGTTTTATTTAATTATTTTTAAAAAATTTTAATTATTTAATCTTCATTATCTATTTATTTCTAACATCATATTATCTAAACAGTTGATTTAATGCTTAGTAACTTTTTTTTTTCACTTACGTAGTGATGCTTCAACATTTTAAAATTTTAATCATTTAGAATTTGTTATGATCATATTTATTCAATGTACATATTAAGTAATTTCGTTGCCCATCAAACACCATCACAATCCATATTTCATAACATCGAACAAAAATACATAATTTTATGATACGATATTAGTTCAATTATCCAATGACATGAATCAACTGTTAAAGTTTACCTTCATAAACACAACCGACTTAAACTTTATGATTTTCATGTGACAGAGAGAGTACAAAATTGTACTACTCCTATTACTAGTAAGTTATGAGAGTAAATGACCATAAAACTCAGAATCCCAAAGGCAAGACGTGCAATAAATGGCAATAACATTGTAAGCACGATCTTAAGATTCTCTCGAAACAGAATAATTAAGCACGGTAAACAGATGCTCTCTCTTAAGATTCTTCATGGAAAATCTGAAACATGTAATGAGGTAACTCTTCCCCCAATAAATTATGCACACATATAGATTATGAGTAAATTTTTCAGACAAAAAATATGTTAACAATATTTGTTTTCCTAATTCGACCCCAAAGCATACCACGCCATGGATCATCTCATGAATTTCTTGCCCATTTGAAAGTTTTTAGCCATTAATTATATATGTGATCTTCAATTAAGAGAGATTAAATTTTCTTACCCAACCATATAAAGCAATCTCTTGACACAATAACCACCACAACCAGCAATATCACTTTCATGGACTTTCTGTTCATTACATGATGAACAAGATGAGCAAGTTTCTTCGAAAACTTTCATCAAGCAGCTCGAAGGAAGAAGGTAGATCGACCGAAGAAGGTAGATTGAACGTGGATGTGCCATGGGGACATGTTGAGGTCCTCGTAGGGAGTAATCGGACGAGGTACATTGCTCCTATAAAGTACATTAATCATCCCATCTTCTTGAGACTCCTATCACAAACTTACAGAGATTATGACGACGGAGATTACAATAACAGCCATAGACATCTGCTCACGGTGTCCTGCAATGAGGCGGTTTTCGAAGATGCAATGACGAATATAGCAAGTTTGACATCTTCACGACATTGTGGTTTGATTCGAAGGCATTGTGCTGGTTACTACAGAGTTTATGATCAAGATGCTGTTGAAAATCTTTAGTTTATAGTGCTGCGAGGTTGGAAACTTTTATGAAATTCAACCTAGGCTGTGTTCTTGGGATGTGTAAAAGGTTACTGGTTCTTGTCAATTTGTCATAAACATAGCATGTTGGGTACTTGGTAGATTCACTTAGTTGAAATTAGTTCTTATTAGATTACTATCCTGCGTATTTTGCAAGTTTTTTTTAATGATCATTATATTTTTCTATATGTTAAATAATAACGTTGCTTATAATCTTTTTATATGTCAATGTGTAAATTAAATTATATGTTTTTATTTTGATTGTGATTTTGTATATTTATATGTTTTTATTTAGATTTTATGATGCTATATTTTTATTAATGTTATTTTGTGTGTGTATATATATATATATATATAACAGTTGTAATAGAATTCTTCATAATCTTTTTTTATAAAAATAGGATTGCTTATAATCTTTGTGGCAATGATTCTTTATATTTTTTATTATAAAGATTATAAAGTTATTCTTTTATGTTTTTTTAATAAAATTTAACATTTGAAAAGATTTATGGACATTTGAAAAGATTTGACGTCCGCATTTCATTTCTTGACGTCTCACAAAATGGTTTCTTTGACATCTCAGGTTTTGTGTATTTATATATATAATAGGATTCTTTATAATCTTTTTTTATAAGAATAGGATTGTTTATAATCTTTTTAGCAAGGATTCCTTATATTTTTATTATAAAGATTATAAAGTTCTTTTTTTCTATTATTTTAATAAAATTTAATATTTGAAAAGATTCACGGACATTTGAAAAGATTGATAACATCCATATCTTGATGTCCAATAATTCGACATTCCATTTCTTGACGTGTCATAAAATTATTTTATGTATTTATATTTAGATTTTTGATTTGGCTCTATTTTTATTTGGAAAGAGTTTCTCTGAGGTCACGTCATTAAAATAAACTATGATTGCTGGGTTATTGTACTTGGGGCTTCAGACCAAATCCGAAGGCTGTTTGTACTAGAGAGTCAATACTTTCTGGGCGCATGTTACGTCCAAGCGCGGACCAAGGCCCAACTGAACTTATACCTTCCACAATTTTTCTCTCCGAAGTGTGTGATTTTATAAGGAAAGATTTATGGAAAATTTTGTTTCATAAAATTATTATTATAATTTTTTTTTTATTTTTGTATGATATAAAATCAATCAACATGATTGATTTTAAATTAACCCCACAAATCCCTTTTTTTTTTATATATGTTGTCTTAGAGACAACATATCATGTCCTAACTTGCAAACACAGAATCGCATATATGAAAAAACCTAATAACTATATAGTACTCCCTCCGCTCTAAAAGATTGCAATTTTTCGATCAGATACACATGACGATATAAATTTTGACCAATATTACGGGACGATCAAACGTTATTTTTTAAGAAAATATTATGAAACATTAATAATAGTAAACGTTATGTACTATAACCTAAAACCAATAAAAAATATAAATCGTATCGTTTAAATGAGTAACGAAGTTTCTTAAATTACGTACAGAATAATGCATGAAAAAAAAAACGTAAAAATTATGGGACGAAATCACAGAGTGAGAAATCTATAACATAACATACAATATATGTTGAGCAGAGTCTGACTTACTTTATATTGTCATAACTGAGAAATCTCTCACATCATCTGTTTTCTCCACGTATAAGACTTAAACTCGACGCTAAGCTCATCGAAAACTACTCTTACTGGAACGTCGTTAACGATTTTCTTCCCGAGAGTAAATGTAGGAGAGTAACTGTTTTTATAAACAATATAAAACAAAAAGGATGTAAAAGCGGGTGGGCACACTCACATGGAGGGACAAGTTACCCGTACCATATGAAAATGGACTACAACAACAGTCACTACACATGGAAGGCTCGTGGGCAATTCTCATTTTGGACGTTTCATACTCTTTCTTGTGAGGCCTCTATGCTTCCATATGTAACCCTTTTAAAATCATTTTTCGATAACAAAATACCAAAAGCCGTTATCTTTCAGTTCTATACTATCTTGTTTAAGTCATCTAGTCATTAACGACAAAATATACACTTGAATTTGAAAGATTGTTATGTTCATTAGAATTGGTTATCAACCTGACAACAAATTGTGTAGATCCCCCAAGAGCTTTTCATATCGTTTTTTCTTGTCCCTTTGAGGTCCCTTTTTTTGGTTAATCAATCTCTTCAAGCTCTTTTATTTCTTGAGATTTCTGTGTTTTTATTTTCGAAAAATAATTGAAATGAAAAAGACATAATATTCTATTCTTGTCCAGATCTATTATGGACCCTGAGTTATATTTTGTGGCGCAATGTAATGATGTTAGCAACAAAGGACGCTAAGGACGGTGGTCACCTGAGATCAGGGCCGTCACAGTAGGGCGTCAAATTAAGCACCATATCGAATATCGAAAGCAGGACTCCGGGGATAATGTGAAGCTATAGGGACTCGAGGGGCGATGCAAATATCACCTCGAGAGTCGATCATGAACAGTCATTCTGCGATTAGTCCATAACACACTTGATAAGTAGACAACCTATTTTCCCTGTTTAAATCTTAACACAGCTAATGATGACGCGTGAGGTTTATGGAGTATCAACGAATGCAATAAAAAAGAGTGCCAGAAGACCGTAAAAAAAATTGGCGGTTCCTAGCGTTTCTCGTCAGGAAAGAATGAATGAGAAGTCACCTTCAGATTTTAGCAGTAGGTGGGGGAGTGTAGATCTTCAATCTGCTAGATGATGATGAATCGTGGGTCTTTCATCTTTCCAGCTCTCGACAAACTCCATCACTGTTCACTTCCTGATCAGATAGGGTACAAAAAAACAAGTACAGCTTGAAAGCCTTGGACCAAAATGGCTTCACCATGATATCATCAGAACCATATATTTGTACACATACCTCGTAAAGCAGAAATTGAAAAAAAATAAAAAAAATATGAGACTAGCCTTCCGAGAAAATAATATGAGACCTCATATGTCACGTGATGATACCGGCAATAAAAGCTCCTGCAATACAAACGTATGCAGCGATTTTGCATTCAGAGTTTGATCCAGGGCTCGATCATCCTCCTGATACATCATTGCAAAACGCCTTAATCAGACCGATCAGAACACGCAAGAACTAGCAAAATCAGAAGGCACATAAGAAATTAATTGGTGGTACCAAAGGCTTTAGAACTTTTCACCATATTAGTACTCACAAGAAAAGGCAAAAGATTAAGCAGACAATATCAATCAGCATCAGAGAGATTATCCTGGCTAAAACTCGAGAGGCGGAGAGTGAAACAAGTAGAGCAGTGAGAAGAGGACGGCTTGATGAGATATCTGTTTCATGCCATCAATATTTGCGACAGCTGCAAGGTTGAAACACACGGAGAATTATGAAGAATTCAAGTGCATTACGACTATATCTACATCGAAATATCAGAACAGATGAGCAATGGATATCCAGTATTCCCCACGTTTCATAGCCGAAGAGGCCCAGGGGCCGTGTTCATCGAAGATGATTGCAGGACTCCGACAGTCCCCAGGCAATGCAATACCATGCAATCCAACACCGGAGTTTCCACTTAAACTAAGATATACTACATGCTTCAAGCCTTCAAGACACTCTGCTTAGAATGGTCAGCTTTGTCATTTAACAAGGTAGGTTTTGCTACCTTGGTTTTTCGACCAGAGTCGACCTTACCCCTAAAGTAGACGAAGAAACATACCAGCATAAAGGAAACATACCTGCAAAAGATCACACTATGAATGACCAAATCCTAGCTCTGTTGACAGTCGTGACTCTTGAGTTCTACATTGGTCTGAAACTGTCGTCAGTTTTAGACATTTTCTCCTGCACTAGCATGATAACTCTCGTCAGTCCATGCTGAACAAGCATTTGCAGCTAATATTCACTGCTGCATGCATTTAGACCATAACAACAATATTCTTGAAGGGGAAATTCTGTAGGTAGTATTGAGCTCAAGGATGAGATAGTCGGCAGCATGCTAATAGCTACATGCTGCTGGCTGCACCAAGGAGGGAACAGTATGCATCCTAGCTTAAGTTATCGCAAACGAACTTAATACAGAAAAAGCTAACCACAGTAAAAAAAATTCTACAAAAACATTCATCGTGCACCGGATTTGTGACAAATAGGTCTAACAGAGGTAGCGCCTTCCTTGGCCTAAAATAAAACACTCACAGTTCAAATGTAATTAAGAACTACTAAGAATAAAAGGAATAACTTTTCGCTGAGACTGATATGCTGTCATTATATAGATAGACCCACAATGAAAATACTGGCGAAAAAACCAATGGACCCAAGAAATAGAAACAGATTCAGGTTGATTTCCAACAGATATGGAAGATTACATGGTCACTCACTCTTCTCACTCAGGTAAAAATGTTTTCACACATATACTGCCCATTTATGATCTTTAACTCACACGTACGTACGGCGAGCAACCTGTGATGAGATCGATGCTCAGAGACGCATCAAAATGGTGTCTCGATCAAACCGGAGTAGACAGGGGACGAAAGAGAGATGTATAGCAGGGGGATGAAGAGAGATGCATATAAGGAACCAATAGATTTAATTCGAAATTCGATACAATTACTCTCTCAGGGGTGTTGGACACCTCTGTGAGGAAAATCTAATACTTGCTCTATACATATCTAACCCAGAAAACATTGCTTTGGTCTTGGTCAGCTCGCTGTAACTAACTCAAAACCAAAAAAATGACCCCAAGCTAATAAAAAGAATACATGTCATCTTCATCTCACCCACCAGAACTAGCTACAGGTTCACAGCAGCCTCCTACTTCATCTTTAGAAAATCATGCTCCGACTCCTCCGAAGCATCACGGACGTTACAGACCGGAAAACTTCTTCCTCACAAGGGATAGTGAGACCCATCTCGTGTTCGAACCCGAACTCCTCCTCGGCACGTTGAAGGAGGCATTGGAACTCTGGGTTCGACAGGAGCGAGATGGGGACAATGTATCTCGCTCTATTCTTCCCTACGTAGATCGGGAAGTGTCCCTTTGGGACGTCAGCCGGGAGATTGTCTATGTCATATTCATTCTTCTTGCCTAGGCTTGAGCATCTTTTGATGATTTGCTTCATCACTGTTGGTTGAAGCAGCTTGTTTGATCTTGTAAATGCCATTAAGATAACTCCGAGAATCAGATGAAGGGATAGGAGGAGCTGTGATGAGTAAGTGTTGTGACGAAAGAAGTTGCACAAGGAGGGTATTTATACAAAGAGTTCCGATGGGACGATATCACATCGAGGTTTACTTACAGCTGTGTGCTGGGGCTCAAGATAACAACGCTCACGTTGTGGGACACAAACCAGGATTGTTATTCTTACTCCTAGAGTGGTTTCTTACAGTCCACGTCGTGGGACCTAAACTCTTGTGCCCAGAAAATGGAGTGAAAAGAGAGTTATTGGACCGCAAATAACAGCTTCAGATCAAATTCCTATGTCTCTCTCAATGACTTTATTAGAGAAGGGCATGACTCCATGTTCTCTAGCAGCATACTTGCCGGGAGTAGTGTTGATTCCCTCACCTACTCTAAGCAAAATGAAATATGGTAGTTGTATGGTGGTCATTGGCCAATTTTTGCGACATAAAATGTAGCGTTGCCTAAGCAGTCGGCTGTCGCAACATGTCACACAAGGCGCCTAGACTCCCTAGGCAACGTTGCATAATACAACGAGGAATAAACAGTGAAATATGAATTTCATGCAATTCACATATAAGAGGAACGAACCTGTGGGACGTTGTCAGCACTAAGGAGCTCCAAATGAGGCAATCAGCACTAAGGATCATATTTAAAGTGATGTAAATCCAAGAAGCCAGCAATGCAGAAGGCATTTTGACTGACCGATGCCTTAAAACACGCCGCTATCACCTAACATGTACTCATCTTCGCGCGAATGTGCCGGCATTATCTGCAAAAAGGATTAGGTACAATTACCAATAATGTTTGCAGAGAAATAACCAGAACATAACACTGCACGAACTATCTGAATTACAAGGCGGTTGGTCGGGAAACAATAAGCAAAATTCATCCTCAATGAAAACAAGACAGACATTTCCAAGATATGAAGCCTGTCTGGCTGAAAATGGGTTTGTCAACAAAGCGGTGGTTGAGCTGAGGCAAAGCTTTCAACTTTTACGCCGAAAACACTTTTTCTTAGGTATCAGTCACTAGGCATGTTCTTTATATCTCCCCTCAAGTAAGGTTCAAGACATATGTCCGGTTGCACTTTTTAGGACATTGAGCAAAGAGAACATGCTGCAGAGCATATTACTTAAGTCAATGGTTATAAATTTAACTTCCCTTTTGCTCGGACCAAATTCATCAGTATTAGAATGCGACTCATGAATATGATGGTCATTCTCAAAGAACACAGAAAAGCAAATGACATTATTCTTGCCAAATAGACAGTTAGACACTTAAGATAATACGAGAGAGCGGTCACCTTCAGTAGATGAGAACACTGACTTATTCAATCTGCAAGCTGATGAGTTATGGGTCGCCACCTGCTCTCTTTGTTCAACTTTGAGCAGGTCATTTTCCATGATCCAGCTCTTCATCCCTGTTCACATTCCCTGCACGGAAACAGAAGTGAGCTACTCATAACAGGAACTATAACCCACTTAGTTAAGTGATACTATAAGACAAATTCTATTGCCAGAAGGACAAATAGGTACTGAGAGCGATCTGCTCTAAGGCCCTGGCCGTTCATGGTAAGAGCGATGCAGTGTATCCCTGATATTATCAATACTGGAGCAAGGAGCTCTTTCAAAATGTAAATCGTGCTCCGAGCAAGAACATTTTAATGCTTAACAATGTTTGCGAGGACAACTAGGCTGAAATCTCTAATACGCATAGTGGCAGCAGCAAGAGGGAGGGAAACCAACCACATTGAAAGCTCAAATAATCCTTAGAGACTGCTGCAAGAGGGAAGGAAACCACCGAAGCTGAAAGCGCTACAAATCGAAAGGAAATCATGTAAGATATGACCAACCTAGTGGAAAAATGGTGAAAACCAAGTTGTACACATTGTGTCCAATTTGCCACAAAGCAAATTGTTTCCACAATCTACCCAGAATCCAGGCACAACGTGCCATAATGTAACTCTCACTTAAATCTCCAACATGCATCGTATCAAGCATCCATTTGAAACATAAAAGAAACGAGGATATCACCCAGCATTATGAGACATGTTAGAACTTGAGAAGTTCTATCGAAACAGCAGCATAAAACCTTCAAACCTTTTTAACCAGGCCGTAAACGGTAAATGATAGATCTAGCAAAATAGAGGCAAATTCAAGAGAAAATTTTTCATTGGCGGTTCAGATAGCATGGTTGCAGTTGGGTCAACAATTTTCGTATAACTTCTAACTTGACCATGCACGTTCCATCACGAGAATGTATCACCTGATCAGTTCTCATCCAATTAAAACAAGAATATCAGTCCACATCAGGAAAATTATTAGAGCTAAGTGCTGAGAGGTGGATAGTGGAACAAGTAGAACAATGAGTACAGAATGGTATGATGGAAGACTTGACGAATAAGCGAACAGCGAAGCTGCTGCGAAATTCATTTCCATTTAAAGCAAAGATAGCTCCAGGTTGATGGAGACAAAAAGAATAATAGAGAATAATGGGGAATTACAAGAGAATGACAACTTTTATATTAAATTGAAACTGAAGCAAAACTTATGTGGGACTCCACGACATGTGATCTATGACTACGATATTCATCATCAAACATCCCACAATTCTCTTAATACGAGGGGACCAATGGATCCTATTGGTCACAGATCATTGAAGGACACTTATTCCCATGCAATGCAACAACAAAAAATCTTCAATTTGTATCAAGATAGCAAGCATGTTTCTTTGTACTTTATTTAGAACATTTTGTACTAATAAGTATGAGTCACAGTTTGATACCTTGTTCGGATGGCTACCGGCCGAGTGGCCGGGACTTGAATCTCCCTTTGAAGTTAGCATGAGAGAAGGGAATTATTTCACCGAGCAGTACGACCACTTAACAGACCATTGGGCTTTGATGAATCACATGATATTTAAACAGTACTATTTTTATGGCAATCAGGGAAATCACATCCAGAGTTTCATAGCTGCTAGTAATAGACAAGCATTTTTCACTATTTTCTACCATTATTCACTGTTAGACATAATGGGAGATTAAAAACTGGACTCCACAATGATAATAATCTTCAGAAGTTATGCTAACAAGCCTGAGAACCCAGAATACAGAAACCTGGTCATGTGGATGCATAACATGGAAGGTCACTCAATGCAGGCATCCAACTCCTGAGAAACCAACTCTAAATAAAACTCTTAACTGATGGTGAAAGTCTCACAATATTATCTGCATCTTAACACTCTACCACATACAAATTCCCATCAAGGACCTGAAGCACAGATAATGCTCTGGCGATCACGTACCAAGTGCCACTTATGTAAAATGAGGGCTAGAACATTCGACTCATGTCACCTATACAATTGAGGAACCAACTCTATCAAAGACTAAAGTTGAGGGTCGAAGGCCCACAACAATATCTGTGTCTTAACAAGAACAACCGGATGAAACATGATACGTACACAGAAATAACCTCCATTATGAAAATTCAAATAAGATGACATATGGAAGAACAAGAGAGAAATAAATATAGAGGGAACATATTGTATTCATCTGCAAATCAATACAATTATAGATGACATATGGAAGAACAAGAGAGAAATAAATATAGAGGGAACATATTGTATTCATCTGCAAATCAATACAATTATACTCACCAAGGCTTTGCAGACCTCAGCGAGGAAAAGCTATTCCTTATTTATAGAGATCTAACCCTGAAATATTGCTTTGGTCTTGTTCAGTCACTGTAACTAATCAAAACCAGAAGCCAAAAAAAAGGAGCCCTAGCTATATACGGTCTATAAAAGAATACAAATCATCTTCATCATCCCATCAGAAGGAAACTATTTAACAAAGACCATGCAGAACTAGCTGCTAGCTTTCTCTTTAGTGAACCAGACTCCTCCTAGTTATCATGGACTTTAAAGACTGGAAATCAGCTTCCTCACAAGGGATTGTGAGACCCATTTCGTGGTCAAACCCAAACTCCTCCTCAGCACGTTGAAGGAGGCAAAGGAACTCAGGGTGCGACAAGAGCGAGATGGGGACAATGTATCTCACTCTATTCTCACCCACATAGACCGGAAAATGTCCCTTTGGGACATCGAGTGGGCAACCGTCCATGTGGTAGCCATTCTTCTTGCCCAACATTGAGCATCTCTTGATGATTTGCTTCATCACTGCAGGTTGAAGCAGCTTGTTTGATCCTCTAATGGCCATTAGCCTTGTTGTAGGAATAAGGTGGTGTAGGCTTTGTAGCTGGTGTTTACGCTTTTTCTTCCCTTTCCAGAAGAGAAGATATAAGAGATGAGAGTAAGAAGACGACTAGGATGAGTTGTGATGAGAAGAGTTGGAATGGATCGGATATTTATAAAGAAAGTTTGGACGAAAAAACTTGAGGTTTTCAAGTGACAGCTGCTTGTTGGGCCTCTAGAAAACAATGGTCACAATGTGGATGAGACTCAAACTCTAGCCATGTTACCCAAGCATAACTTCGTGTTTGTATCAGAAAACTACTTTGGAGCCGTGTTATTTCTTCACCACCACGCCAAGAGAGGCAAAATACAAGCAGTAGTAGTTTGGCGGTCAATTTGAAAAAGAAATCACATATTACATGCTAAATCATGACCTACAGTAGATATTTCAACCCTCAAGTTCTTTTCCCTTCTGTATCAATCACTAGGTATACTTTTAGTCAAATAAGGTTCTCGACATATATCTGCACGATGCATTTTGAAGTGAAATGATCAAAGAAAGTACTTTGACAGTAAAAGACCTTTTTGGTGTTTTTTCCCCAGTATTCAATATTAACAGGTTCACTATCTCCCTTGGTGTTTCCTGTACCGAGTACACAAGTACTACATACACCACTACACCAGCACCACCAGTGGCGGATCCAGAACTAGGAATCAGGGGGTCAAGTTTTAAAGACCAATGAAATTTTTTACTCTCAATTATGATTGTAATTTTTGCTATGTAGCATTTTGATATAAAGAAAAGTATTGATTAGGACAAAATAGAAACAAAAGAAATAGAAACGATGTTTTATAAATGGAATCACAAGTCCAAGTTTTTTTTTTGTTCCAAACTAGTAGTGTGAGATAAGATCATTTAAAACGCCTCATAGTTTACAAAATTTTATCAAAAACACAAATGAAAATTTTGAAATATTTGTAGAAGTATTTTCTTCTACTTATATATCTGCATCATTGTACATTATTTTTTTCAATTTTAGAAAGCTCATTGTTAAAAAATGTCTCTAAAAAGTGAATAAGAAAAAACACCAGAAAAAATATTAGGTATGCTTAATGAGATGGCAAAAGCATGCCATGAAAGATGTTGAACGTTCAGAAAAACGCACGGTAATTCAATTTTATGTCAGCCCATTGACATTGGCCCAAAATGATAGGCCCAAATTTGCCATCTTCTTCATTCTCAACCCTACCTAGGTTTCATCTCTGAGCTATTATGCCGCTATGGATGGACAACAAAGCCTCAACTACTGCTCTTCAACTCTTCAATTGAAAATCAAATCCGACTACTCATCCCTATTCGCTACTCTGATCAAAGTCAGGGGGGTCCCTTGACCCCTCTGGCCCTAATATAGATCCGCCCCTGACCAGCACCATCTAATAAATGACAGATCCACAAGGATACCACCCATCAAACCACACACGTCATAGAGCATTTTTGTTACTCAGCTTTGTGTATATCAGTTTATGAGTTTTCAGCTTTTCATACTCATCCTAAGATTTTTCCATGAAAAGCTAAATCACTATCCTTATTCCTTATCCATTTATCCTCGACCTTTTGGCCTACGACATTTGAGCATCATAATAAAACGCGACTCATCAGCTAGTCCATTACGCCAAAATCCTCAAGGGCCTTGAACCCGTATGGTCATTTTCAATGGAATAGAATGAGCACACAGATATTCATCCCTCACAACACAATGAACAGACAATCGTTGAGGAGAACAACTGAGCAATTACCTTTCAGCAGGGGGTAGGTGGGCAGGATCGACATTATTAGTCTGCTACATGGCAAGTTTTGGGTCTCTACCTTCTCTTTTTGTTTTCTTTGAGCCGGTCATTTTCAATGATACTAGTTCTTCACAACTCCATCACTGTTCAATCCCCTAAACAGAAAAAATGAATTAGCCAAACATAACATGAACAATAACCTACTTAATAAGTGTAATAGGACAGATTCTATTGCCAGAGAGACAAATAGCCAGTCACAGCTAACACTCTTGTCGTTTATGGTTAAAGCATTCTGGTTGTGCTGTTATCTGATGTTATTGTCAATGCCCGAGCAAGAAGCTAGAAATGCTGAAACTGCTCTCAGCAAGAAGATCTTTACTCTGAATCCCACCTTGACCAACTACAGTGATCACAATATCATGTCGCCAAGACATGTTCAACTCAGCCACTTAGTACCAAAGGTGAAAACCAACAATGCCGAAAACTATGCAAATCAGAATCAGTTCACCAAGAAATGATTAAGCCACTGAAAATGATGACGACAACTAAGTTGTACATGAGACTCGCAGCGTTAGGCAAATTTCTTTCATAATAAAACACTAGAGTTCCATTCTATGTCATTCCTAATAAAACACTAGTCTGCCTGGAGTTCCATTCTCCAACTCCCACTCAAATTCGAGCGCATTATCAAGCATCTACCTCAGAGAAAAGATATACATGCAAAAAAAAAAAAGGAAAAAAAAAGGAATTATTAGAAGGCAACATCAAGAAATTTCTCAAGGCTTTCAGGCACCATTTTTGCATTTGGGTCAACAACTTCATCAAGAAATTTTCACCTGATTTGTTTTCATTCAATTAAAGTTAAGGAATATAAATCAACATCCAAAGACTATTAGCGTAAAAGATCTGAGAGGTGGAGAGTGGAACAAGTAGAATGAGGACAAGATGGATTGATGAAAGATTTAATGAATAGGCAACAGTAAAAGTTGCTGTGAGAATTGAGATCCATTTCATGTAATCAAGGCAAATAAGACTCCACATTGATGCAGACAGAAGTATAACTGTAGAAGAGATGGATGACCTTAATATATCATATTAAAGCTTAAGCAAAACTTAAGTGGGACTTCATGAAATATGATCTAAGAGCATGACATCTGTCATCCAATATCCCCAAGGCCTCCAAAATCACAGGGACCCAACAGACTATTCATCAAAGATCACTGCAAGACTATAAACTCGTTTTATCGAGGAATCAACTCTATCACAAAATTCTAAGATATCATCAGTGACCTTAAACACTGCTCTAATGGAATGCCCTTTATGTGTAAAACATGCACCAACGATGACGGTGAAATGTGAATAATAAATACATCACATGAAAAGAGTCAAACAACCCACAAATAGGTGTTGTATGCTACAAATCTCATACCTGTTAATGCCATGTTGAGAAACCAATGATATCAGAAGCTTAAGCTTATTAAGTAGATGGTCCAAAATGTCATGCGTTTCTATTTGTACCAAGGTAACTTAAATGTGTGTTGGTGCTACATAACATTTTGTCTAGCCCAGAGTGGGAATTTCGTTCTGCCATGTAAGTGAGAGTCATGAGGTTTTAACGCTGCTCGTATATAGACTATGACATGGAAATCTAGCCCTGAAACAAGTTTCCATAACTGGTTTGAACCAAAAAAGAGAAAAAAGAATCAAAGGTCACTGGCCATGCATCGGCTGCCATTGGCACCAAGGTGAAGCAATCAGGATCCTACCTAATTTCACTTTCACCGCGCCAACTACTGGTTAAACAATAAAAATAAGCAACATTTTCGAGGATTACTAAAAAAACATTGAAGGCTGAATTATCAAGGCTGATTATTCGAGGACATTTGACCTCACAATGCTAAAACCGTGAAGTTATGAGAGCAAGCATTTTAGCCCAAATCTAGATTTATGATCAGGTTGTTTCCAACATACACGAGAGGTATTCAATGCAGACACACAAGTTCATTGATAAAAGAGTACTTGGTCATCCATATAAAACAAGTCCATTAATCACAGATCCTGTAAAATTGCCACCAAATATATGACCTAGTTTGTCATCAGGAGGGTATGTTTCAGAATCACAAGTTCTGGCATCGCCACGACAATCATCAAATAAAAAGATTGCAAACACAAGTTGAGAGATGCCCAAATGTGGAACAATGGACTCCACCAAGAGGAATTTGGACTTAATGTCAGAAGGAAGAACAAGACAGAGATATATATAGCAGGAACAAACATGTTTTCATTTCTATACCAATACAGATACTCTCACAGGATATTTGCGAACTTCTGTGAGGAAAATCTATTCCTTATTTTGTACAAATCTAACCTAGAAAATTGCTCTGGTCTTGGTCACCTCATCGAAGTCAAAACCAGAAGCAAAAAAATAAACCCAAAGTACATCTGGGTCCTATAAAAAATACCATTGCGTCCTATAAAAAAATACCAACATCTTCATCGTCGCCATCAGCAGAATATTGTTGGAGAAAAAAATTGAGTTCATCTTTAATCAAACATGCTCCTACTCCTAACTATCACGGACATCAAAGACCGGAAAAAAACTTCTTCGCAGGGGATGGTCAGACCCATCTCGTGGTCGAATCCGAATTCCTCCTCAGCACATTGGAGGAGGCACTGGAACTGAGGGTGCGACAAGAGCGAGAGGGGGACAATGTATCTAGCTCTATTCTCCCCAACATACACAGCAAAATGACCCTTCGGGACGTCCACTGGGAGAACGCCCACATAGGAACCATTCTTCTTGCCCAAGCTTGAGCATGTCCTAATGATTTGCTTGATAACTGCTGGTTGAGATATCTTGTTTGATTTTCTAATGGCCATTTCTGTTGCTGTAGGAATAAGATGAATGTACAAGAAGAAGAAAAAGGGAGATATAAGATGAATAAGAGGACTTCGAGGAGTTGTGATCGAAGGAGTTGAGTTGAGAGACTAAGGTTCAAGGAGGGGTATTTATGATGAGAGCTTGGGAGTGAAAACATTGAGTGTCTGGGCTCACAGTTAGTTAACTACTTGGCTTCTACGAGTTAATGGTAATATGGGACACAAATCCCTCTCTGTCTCCCTCAATAGGTTTAATGTACAAGTATAGGTCTTCAAGCACTGTACTAGAAAATTAGTTGGAAATAATTGTTCTACTCTGTATGAAATTTGTCACTTTCCATATCAAGAAACAAACACTAGTATCAGTAATGTTGATTCCCTCAAGCCTACAAAGTGGGTACTCAATGCTCATGACTCAAAATATAAATTTAACACCCAAGTGATCTACTCAATATAACAGATCAGTCAGAAGGATTAGATATGATGTGCTAAATGTGACCAAACGCAAGGATCATCAACGAAATGGACAATCATCGTCATGTATTCCATCACTTCCCAATAAAACGTGCTTTGATTAGAGAAGATATGACAACCAGACTTGTACAAATGGTAGTAGAACTTACCACAGGTTGATAGCAGAAGTACTATCTACGTAAACTTGATGGTAATTTACCCTTCTTCCAATGAATTAGTTATGTGCTTCGCTTCGATAAATCTAGAAAGGCACAATTCAATAGATGTATCGAGATAAATCAGACATTTTGTAGACAATATAAAGATGATACCTAATGCTCTATCTTTTTCAAGAAGTAGAAATTTTGCCTCAAGCAGCTAATACTTTCTTGAGAGATAATAGCCAGACAATGTTTTACCCAAGCTAAATACTATCCAATGGCCAATTCAAGTTTCTATCTGAGCTAAAACTATCTAACATTATACGGATTCAAGCACGGCAACCTAAAGCCAGAATTGACACTGCAGTTTCAAGCATTACCAAGGCACCAAGGGGGAAAGTGCAGGAATGCATAATCTGGCAAAGTACAGGTATGATTTTACAATATATAATCGTGGTTCCAAGAACCAAAACATAATTTTGTACAAACCACCTAACTAGAAGGTGGTTGGGCGGGAAAAAAACAAGTTATCATCATCAAGGAAACAGAAAGGGTTCCCTTTTGAAGATATGAAACCTGTCTGGCTAAACATGGTAACTTCAACAACAAGACCATGAGTTGAGGGAGAGCTTTTAGCCTAAAGGTTTTATCATGTGGCAATTCCTAGATTTATATTTCTCTTTTGCAAATATGGTTCTCTCAGAATATCTGGCTGCAATTTTCAGGAAAGTGATCGAAGAAGATACTAATTCTAGCCTAAACTCAGATCGATGGCTATAACTTCTTCTCCTTTTTTTCTCTTTCCTTTTCCTTTAAGTCATGGTCAATCAGGGGTTCGACACCTGAGAACATCACGAAACAACCTCTTTATATATATATATAAGGTCTGCGTACAATATTTGTCTTACAGGGATGCTCTCCCCACATCTTGCATTTGAAGAGATTACGTGAATATGTTCCTTTTCTTTTCTTTTAGGTCAAGCCTCAATAGTTCAAGCGCAGCTCCAGAAAACTTTATGAACAGTTTCAGTATTTTCAGTTGGTCTGTTGCGTACTGCACACATGAGAAACAGGAACAGTGGTTCGTTATGGAGTCCTTGTAATAAATTACGCAACCATAAGTATACCACTCATTGGACCCTAGAGCCTCTTTCGCCACTCAGCTACCAGTTCTTGAATATTGAAAATCGATAACAACCTTCATTATTTACTTTGCAAATCAAACCACCAGTTTCCCAGATAGCCGAACAAATCCTCTTAGCCACCATTCAACTAAACTCAGCTATCAAAACATCCCAATGGTCCAGCTTACGGATCTAATAGACGTACAACCTCGAGCACTCAGATCGTCCTTCCCACGGTAAATCCTGGTGTGGTCGTTATTTGAACCCTTTTAAGATTTCGTCGGAATCATGGCAATGTATTACTAGGGACCTCTCCCATGTTCAGTGGACAGGATAAATAGTTGAAAGTTGAGAATGAAAGCAGGGACCTAGTAAAAGAGAGGGAAAATGCAGTGATGACCCACAAAAGTTAATCATCAGGGGGTATGTTTTCATTAAAAGAAGATGGTGACCACACGATTCAAGCAGCACATGAAGGGCATGTTACCCTTTGCCCAGGTTCTCGCAGCTGAACATGGTGCACTTAGTCCCCCAAGATTTAGCACATTCACAACCACCTCAAACGGCTACAACGGTTTTCCACGCTGGTTATCAAGCCTTGTTTCCCGAAATGAGACTGCTTATTATGAAGTTCAAATGAGACCCTATGTGTTAAAATTAAAATAACTACAGCACTACATGTGACACTATGCATTCCCTAAATATCAAATCTACTGCAGTAAGTATATAGAAAATCATCAATGCGGGAAAAAGACGGATTGAAAATTTCAAGAGGGGAATGGGGATGGCATAGTGAGGACCTGAGACGGGACCTTTAGGAATTGAAATGTGGATGCAGATGTATTTACCCAGATTACATCATGAAATAATGACGAACCAAATAGAAGAATGATCACGATCTTCAAGATTTGAGTGGTACCTGGAATATTTTTAAAGCCTGATTCTGATGCGTGACCAGGATGTGATCATGTCAAGAGAAAAGAGAGTGTTATTCTGCAGAAACAAGAACCCAATTCCCAAGTTCAGCCGCAACCGTAGCTGGCACAATGATGACAAGAAAAAGAAACCTCTGAATGGCCCATGGATTGTGACAAGTTATCACTTATCATGACTAGTTCCTCCATGAACCGTATATGAGAATCACACACATCTCAAGAACCATATCAGGACATCAGCAGCCAATCCAGGTTCTGAGTACTATTCCTGGACGGAAAAACGTGAATCTTCTATCCAGTCGATATTCCAGCTCTATTCTTACCACTTAATGCTGATTAGAATTTCAAACCCACACTCCAATCTGAAATGTATCCGAATCCCATATTTTTCCCGTATTCTGGCGTATAAGAATGCCATTAACCACATATAAGGAAATATCTGAACAAGCATCTCCTGCACATGGAAAATCAAACATGTCAACCATGAATATAACACGTAAGTAAAAACACAACAAACCCATAGACCGAGTTAATTAGAGGCTTATATAAAGCACTATTATCGTAATAATGGATCTAGTACAAAATCTCTATGAGCAGACAGCTGAAGGATAATGTCATAGCAAACACATAACTAGTATCAAACCTCGAGCTGCAAAGCAAAACGTAATGTAGATAGCCATTGGGGAGAACCAGCACGAGTAAGAGATCTACCGACCACATGTAGATCCTACTTGAGTCATGCTTAGTTACTTGAGAAAAAAAAATAATTCTAGAAGCTGATAAAACCAGCTCATGTGAGTTAGCGTCCGAAGTGTTTCAACTTTAGAGGCAGTCAATCCATCTGGCAATATAATTCATAAGTTATAACATTTCAAACCATGGCAAACATTATACTTGAGTGATTAAAGTTTTCATCTCTGTTTCGCTTAGTGAAAACTTGGGAGATGTTTACTCTTGCATGCTCAGCCTAATCCCTTTGTATTGGTACAGGAAGGTTGGAATCACGATACACTAAAAGTGCCATGATACAAAAAGTTAGATGAAGCCTTCCAAGACAGACATCTCCACACCAATCTTATAGCCATACCAGTTTGCAGAAGGTACTTCCACGGTTCCACCAAACTTTCAGAAGGAACACTTCAACACCTGAGGTTTTCAGGAAAAAATATAAAAGGTTTCTTGTAACTTCACAATTTAGCTTTACCACGAGGGTGCCAACGGCCACCGCCTATCATGGTTGTCCTCCTCAAAATATAGATAATTAGTCTAGCAAGACCATTGTGCTTTCAATCACAATTAGTTTCTAGGAGAAAGCTAATTACTCTTTTCTGGGATTGTCAATGTTAAGGGGACTGATAATTATACAAAGATTAAGGCAGAGGTATGGGTTACAAGATAAAGATATGGCTTACAAGATAGAGATAGCAAACAAAAGGCAATTTAAATATCCATAACTACTTCCACTGAAAATGACTCAAGTAAGCAAAGGTCATTGATCCACAAAATCCTTTATGAATATAAGCATATGGGAATAGACACGTATACAAAGTTCATAAAATTCATCATCCAAAAGCCGACCCCAACCTTGGACAGCATAGAAAAGGACTGGATCTGAATCTTTAAATTTAAGTAGATCATGCTTCATAATTATGAAAGCTATTGAAATACAGGAGTAACAGGACCATTTCGCAAATCTTTTTTGCTCTCGTAGTTTGGACAGATTGTACAACATGGACAAATGGGACAAGAATATTCCAGGAATGCAACTTTAGCAGTTTAACATTGAATATATTCTTCTTTTCTCTCACTAGTTTTAGGTGACATAAAGGCTTCGGGCTATAAGTCGAAAATGCATAGATTAGAAGCACATATGAAACTGAAAACCACGTTTCCACCACAGTCCCATCTGCTGTACTCTACACCACAGTCCCAAATACTATGCCCTCACCTCCTATCAATATCCCATCTACACCACTAACCACTGAATAAAAACCACAATATTGCTCAATCTAATGAACTATGACATAGAGCGCATACCTAGACCTATGCTGGGAATGGATCGATCGATAATTACAGTACTCATGGCATGAAGCCAAACAGAAGCGATGGCAGATAGCATGGAGACACTAAAGCAACAGCAGGTCCCATGGCGACGACCATGCATTAGGTGTTTACGATACCATCAAATATCGTGCAGGGTTCAATTACTGATGAGAAAATCGAATACATCACGACGAAAAAAGGGAACTAGAAGAGAAAATCAAAAGAAAGTATTACAAATGATGACAGCAGATAGGACATTGCAAAATTACAGGATTAAAATAAATCTAGCAATGACCCATCATCTTGAAGCAAAAACTCATGAATAACAGGAGAACATTGAAAGAGACAAAGGAACAAATAAAGCTTCTACATTTCACATTTCACCTCCAGAAGACAGAGATATTGATAATGTGATATTCATCGTGTGAATAGAATCTCATAAGCAGGTTGGGGAAAATTTTCATAGATGGTAAGATTATCAACATCGACTAAGGCAACACCAAGGAGTCCAAGACACACCACGAAGAATAAGGGGGCATCGAACAACTAACCCTCCAAGGCAGCGGTTTTATCTTAAAAACAAGGTGGAGAGTCACCTTGATCCTTTTACAGCGTAGGATAGACAACAACCATTGCATAAACAGATCCCACAATGATAAGTGGAACTGTCCTGATAACAAGCACTGGAACCCAAAATGTGGAAACATCAATTGGTCTCCAACATAAGAGTATGACCATTCAGAGCAAATTAAAAAATCAATTAAAATGGGAGTAGTTGGTCAACCATGTGGAAGCACCTCATCAATTGCAACCCGGCAAAAGGCTAAAACATGTTCTATCTGGTTTATGATGTCAGAAGATGATCATCTACAAGAAATTCTGGAAACCACAGAGGCCTCCATTGAGAAGAATAGAAACAAGATGAGACGGAAAAGAAACAGAGAGATAGAAGAAACAAATTGCTTTTATTCTCAATCAAATACAAATACTCCCACAGGGGCTTTGCACCCCAAGAAGAAATTCTAATCCTCATTCTACACAAATCTAACTAAGCAAACACTGGTTTGGTTTGGTAGCTCACCATAACTAATCATACCTAAGGGTGAAGAAATCCAAACTATGGGGGGTAATAAACTACAGCCTGGCTTCATTTTAAGGCAATTATACTTTCCCTCTAATTGCCATGGACGTCAAAGACTGAAGAACCACCTCCTCACATGGGATAGTGAGACCCATCTCCTGGTAAAACCCAAACTCCTCCTCAGCACGTTGAAGGAGGGATTGGAACTCGGGGTGCGACAAGAGTGAGATCGGGACAATGTATCTTGCTCTACTCTCCCCCACATAGACGGCAAAGTGGCCCTTTGGGACGTCGAGTGGGAGACCATCCACATAGTAGCCACTCTTCTTGCCCAAGCTTGAGCATCTTTTGAGGATTTGCTTAATCACTGCTGGTTGAGACACCTTGTTTGATTTTCTGATGGCCATTTTATTTATTGGAGAGTAGGACTCTGATGAAGGTATAGCCGTCTTAATGCTTTGGTATCGTTCTTTCCTTTCTCGATAGAGGAAGGAAAAAGGGAGAGATGCGATGAAGAAGAGAATGCAAGGAGTAGTATCCAAAGCAGTTGTCTTTGTAGTTGTTGTGTTGAATGAAAGACTAAGGTTCCCAAGGAGTATTTATAAGTAGAATTTAGGAGGGAAAGGAACTGGCATGTGAAAATGACAAAGACAGAGAATTTATCCCTGCGCATTACAGCTGTTCATTGGGTCTACATAAGATGATGGCCACAATTTGGCACCCAAAATCCTGCCCGTTTTCTTCAATATCTTTACTGTTCTCTTTATTGCATGCAATTTGGTGTTAGTCATATGAAGAAGCAAAAACTAGCATGAGTATGTTAAACTCCCTAACACCAATACCAGAAATCAGTGCTCAAGACGGACAAACATAAATGTAAATATCAGTTGACTCGCCTATTCAAGGTAAAGACAAATTCTGGAAAAAGAGAGAGAAAAAGGATCGAACAAGTTGTGCTAAATCATGAAGCTGTAGACGAGGGATTTGCAAAAAGGGAAAGAAATATCATCAGGAAAGATATTAAAGATCCGACTTGGCGGACAGATGATTCAGTATGATATGGCTGAGTCGATCTGATTAAATTTACTCTTGCGAAGAGGCATTGACTACAAGCAAAATTACGAGTTGAGAAGTGACTATTTCAAGAAAATGAAGAAATGGTAATATATAATTTTCATGTCATTGTGACATTTATATGTAAATGCAAAACCAACAAACATGGAAATGAAATAGTAAGCAAATTTAATTCGAAATAATGCATCACACTTCAACCACAAGTTCTCACCTTAACCCAGTTCAGTGGCACTATAACTAATAAACCCTAGTTCAAAATGGCAATAGAATTTGCTACCCAAAATTGTTGGCATCTATGCCATGCTTGGGGGCAGATCTCATTATTCCAAATGGACTAATATGCACTTTGCTTCAGAAAGCACTTCAGGTCGACAATTTATTATTATTATTATTATTTTAGAACAAACAAACATGAAGCACCTTCAATATTACAATGCAAAAGTAATTAACTTGTGCTTTAACTTCTTCAAGAAAACAACTAAGCAAGTTTAGCATGGACAGTTAATGTTGTCTTTGGAGAAAATGGACCATTCACACATAACTGTCAAAAGCTAGATTTTTACCTCAGCAGTCAGAAGTTTCAAGCATGAGCAAAGCACCGAAATTGCCAAGAGGCATAAAAACCAAATGCCTTCAAACACATAGAATAACCATCCGGTAGTCGATTTGGAAAAAGTGCCTTGGCATAATCTGCAAACCAAAAAAGAATAAGGACAAAAAGAAAGCGAGAAAATAAATAATAGCGGTCCAAATGAAAGAAATAGATAAAACAAACTCCCTACCAGAATATTGTGGCAGATAACAAATCCTCTGTCATCATCAAGTGAGCCATTCAAGGATATTAAGCCTGTTGACTCAACCTGCGTACTTTAACAAAGAAGTGGTTCAGATGACGGAGAACTTTTAACCTAATAACTTCTTTTTATCAAGTAGCAATCCTATTCATTTCCTTTTTGCCAAAGGGTTCTTTCCATATATCTGGTTTCACTTTCTATGAAAGTGAAACCAGAAAATGCATTGCTAGGTCTAACACTTGAGTCATCCGTCCTAAATTTTCAACTTATCGGTCGCATCAATAGTTCAAGCACAGTTCTATCAATTGCTCTACTTTCCCATGCTGTGGACATCTGTTATCCGACTTTCGCATTAATGGACTCAGAGCAGAAGAATAATACCAATATCCGGTACTAGAAGTGCTTCGAACGAATAAAATCACTTAGGAATGTCACTGACCCATTTTTTGTCTAACTAGAAAATTCATCTGCTATGATCCCAAGCACAGAATTAGGTGCAGAAGACTACCTAAAAATGACAGAACTGAACAGGACAAACAAATAATTCAAAAAAATGTATTTCTTAACCACCCAAAAAATAAAAAATCGATAACAACCATCATTATTTACTTTCCAAATCAACAGGTTGCTTGAGTGAGACAGATGACTATCTCTCCTCTTAGCTATCATAGCATCCAAATTCCAAAGTCCTGGATAACTGCTCACAAACGTAAAAGTGCAAGGTCCTTCAGCATGCTTCCTACAATAAAACATGGTGCAGTCTTTAGAACACCCATTATGCGATTTGACCGGATTAAAACAGTCCTATCAAGGAAGCGCCCCCATGTTCTGTGGACAGGATGAACAGTTGAACTTGAGAACGAAAGCAGGGGTCTAAGAAAAGAGAGAGTAAATGGAGTGGTAGCCACAAAAGCTAATTATCAGAGGGAATATTTTCTCGCAAGGCAGAGCAGGACCACACTATTCTAGCAGCACATGAAGGAAACATTACTCTTTGCTCAGGTTTTTCCTGTTGAGCATGGTACGCTGAGTCCCCTCAGAATTAGAACATTCTAACCACCTCAAACCGCAGCAATAGTTCCAAAGATTCCCTGGCCATGCCACCATGTTGCTTCCCAGAATGCAACCGCCACTTGTAAAGCTCATAAAATACCATATGTTATAACTAAAATAGCTAAAACAGGATTAGGTGCACTAACCCTTCCAAGGTACACAGAACTATGTTCCGCTTTCTTCCAAAGTATCAGATCCAATTCTGCAGGCCCTTAAAATACACCTAGTTAGATGATGATTATTGTGACGAAGACAATCTCAGAGTAAGTGATCGGTTGTAAACTTTAGCAATGTGGGCGAATAAGGAGAGCATAAAATATGAGATTGCTAGATGGAAAATATTAGAAATAGGATATGGATAGGGATACAGCTGTTAAGATAACAACATGAGATAATGTGACAGTCCAGCTTCAACAATGATGAGAGTTTTCGAGAATTGAGCAGTACCTGGAGTATTTCTACAGTGAGATGAATGAGCAGGGCAATCACATCACTAGAGTAAAGAGGGTGCAAGATATGCTGCATAAACCAGCACCGAACCCTGAGTTCAGCCGTAACGAACTGGCGTGAAGTGGACAAGGGAAAGGTGCCTCCCCATGGCCCTCATCTTAACACTTACATGCTTCTTTGACAAGTTATCACAACTAGTTCCTCTGCAGACAGAATATGCTAATAAAAAATGCTTCCAGTATTCCTGGATTAGAAAGAAAGAGAAGAGGGAAATGTAGCTCTTCAATGCCATTGATCTTGTAACTCTACTATACTCAGAAAATGTTTAAATCTGAGAAAAATCTAGCTACTATGAGAATATCCATGGTTGAGTCATGCAACTAGCAAAAGAAGAATGGTATAAACCAGACAAAAGATGATATCTGAATACTAAGTATGTCTTAAGAGTGTGGAAGATAAAAACATATCTCCATGGTTATAACTCGAAAAATATTAGAAACCATAGAGACCTGTTACAGCAGAAGAGGTTCAGAGGCTCATAAAAACAACTTTAATAGTTTAGCATCATAGTATCAGCAGTTATATATAGTTGCTTATATTTCGTTGCATGTTTAACGAAAAAGATTCCAGCGTACAGACACAAAAAATCGAACCTCTAAACCTTGGAATTTTATTAAAATAATTTCAGGATCCTTCCTTATTTTGATGTTTGGACCTCATAACACAGGCAGCTTTGCTGAAATTTCATTGTATTATTAACAGCCATTGCAGAGACAAGCAGGGAGGTAAGAAGTTAAAACTCCTCCGGCAATGGTTCAGACTTTATTTTTGTTATGCACAATAGCTCACGATAAAAGATTCTTCAAGGGTCTGATAGAACCAGCTCGTTGCTAAGTTACTGGTCAACAACAGGTTTCAACCGTGAAGGCTGTGTATCCATCAGATTCAGCTGTCTTCTGAGCTTGGCAGTATGGTTTTGCACCTATTAAAACCAAACAAAATTCAGTTTTAGCGATTAGATATTCCATTTTAATTCATCTCATGTATGAAAATTTGGCAGATCATTACTCCTGCAATCCATTCGGAGATGTTGCTGCTGAATACGACCAAGCTTTAACAGAAGTCTTTTTATTTCTACCGAAAGATTGAACTCAACAATGGGATTTGGAAACCAGTGCCTCATGACACAAAAGAATTATAGATAAGCCTTAATAACACATATGTCACTGTTCTCTACAATCAACTTCAGATGATACCACTCTTAAAGCCCATCAGTTTCGCAGCTTTCAAAATGATCAAGGAAAGCTTTCAAAGCTGAATATTTTAGACGCAATTACCTAGCAACTCCACCTTTTACCAAGAAAGTAACAGAAGTCAAACATCGTTTAGCATCGCTTTCCTCCAAACAGAAATAATTAGTCTAGTGAGCTTTTACGCTGTCAATTGCGATTAGTTCCTTACCGGAAATACTAATTGCTTCTTTCTATGATTGTCATTGTTAGAGGGACAAGTGAAAATAATACACAAGCATTAAAAGTAGAAACATGACTAATGAGTCAGAGATAGCAAACAAGAGACAATTTAATATCCACAATTCTTTGAAAGGTAATGATTTTACCAAGGCTATTATCCTGCAGTGTTCATTAAGGATATGTGCATATGGGCATAGACACGTATACAAGTTCATGGAAGCCATCAACCAAAAGTGAGCTGACGGCCAACAGAAAGCAACTTCCAAAAGGACAAAAGAGCTCAATTATGAAAAGATTTAAGAAGATTGTACTTCAAGAATATGAAAGCTTTTCGGAAGAAGGACCATTTGGCCAAATACCCATTTTTCTCTCAAATTAGGACAGGAGGTACTATACTGTTCCGAGAAATCTATTCCAGGAGTTTAACATTGAATATTTTTTTCCCCTTTGTCCTCACTCTTAGTGTGTGTCACAATGAGATTTAAGGATATAAATGTGACGATTTATGTATAAAACAATGACTCCACTTTGGCTTCACCCATTTTGCTGTCAATGGTAGCCCCAAATGCATGAATCCTCAAATAAATCCCATGACCCATCCCTCAGCAGTAACCCCTAAACAACAATCTTAAACCTGCCAAATCGAAGAATTTGATCCCCAGAGTACAGAATTGAACCATATTCAAATACAAAAAATAGATTGATTGACTGATTGTTATAGTTATCAAGGTACTATGGCCAACTTTCACGGCGGAAGGATTAAGTGGGGAGAATCATCGCAAATGACAAGGGAAAATGGCATGCCCTTGGCGTACTTGCCAGTTTCCTAGTCTTGGATTTAATAATTTCACATCTCCATATTCTGTAAACAATGTTCCGAAGTTTAAGTATCAAATATGAAGTGCTTTTTACTTTACTTGAAAAGATTTGGTAAAGGAGAAAGGAGATCTGGTCAGCTGGAGCAATACAATTCTAACAAGCAATTTGATGATGCTTTGATAGAAGTAGTCCGCGATTTATAAGTTACAATTAACAAAGGCTGCAACACTTTGAACACATCTTGCGCAATGGAATGGAATGTGTGTTGATTTTCCTCTAAAAATTATATGTTGAAAATTAGTTGTGGTGGTTTTCGCAATTTTGTCTTAGTGCCCTTGTTTTTTTTATTTTAGTGATAGTGGGTTCAGTATATCAGTGGAGAAAAGAGCTAGGGAGGTTACTATAGCAGTGGACCGGTGATTTGGTATTTTAATGTGATTTTTTTTTTCAAAAGAGGCAATTTTGCAATATATTTTCGATGACCAAAAAGGAAAAACATCGCAATCAATATTGGACGGAGTGAGCACTTGAAAAGGGGAAGAAAGCTTGTCAGATTAAGAATAGCATATAACAGTTTCATCAGTTAATGTACAATGTAACAAATAACATCATAAACTATTCACTAACCCGCTCACGAGCTGCAGCAAGCTTCAACAGCTCATCTGCCTCTGAGAAACTTGTGTACCATTGAACTAGAGGGCTATCCTTGGTGTCACCCCTTTTGCTTTATTCCTCGTTATCAATTGACGCTGTGACAAACAAAGCCATATAAATCATGAAATAAATTAAAAAAAGGCGGGAAAAACATAACAGACAAGACAGTCAGTCAACATACCATGTGAAGGTAATATGAGACCACTGGGTAGTCTAGGAATGTTCACAGCTGGATGATTTTTCACACCCACAACGAACATGTCTGATGGATCTCGAAAGACAATCTCATCATATGATTCTACCACAACTGGTTTCTTTGTAGATAAGGGAACAGAATCATCGTCTGGGTACAACCTTAGATGGTGAACTCTGTCAACAACAAATAGCTCATTGGCATGGCTTACTCACAATATGCACCTCAGACGGTCTCAGTATCATATACGAAAGCAGCTCTGTGTTCAATGCCTATACCTGTCTTCGGTAACTGTCTATTGGGAAGAATCCGTAGTGCACAGGAAATAACATAACCACTCAAACCTAATTGAACCTAATGCACATTCATACTCTACAATATTCCCAGCATGCAGCTCATCAAGTACTCAATGTGGATGACGATACTCCAGGTCTAGCAAGAGAGCTTCCTTCAAAACTCTTTTCGTACCTTAACTTTGTCCCTTTATGTTTAGCACACATTCCAATTATTTATCATAGAAATCCTTTCATATGTTCATTTTCTTGTCATATTTCGCAAATATCTTCATTTCTTCCATGGCTATTGCTGGTGGATAAAAAATTGATTTTGATAGCATGAGACTCTACTCCATGGAACATTACAAATGACTAGCAACCTTAAAGCCTCCTTGGATGTCCCAGTATCAGGAACAACATGATAATCCTATCCTGAGGTGTTTTTCTGCTTCACCAAACATGATTTGGCCGCACATGACAGAGCAAAAGATAAACAAAAGTACCAAAACTCAAACGATCATATAAATCATTCACAGCATTTAACCCACTCAAGAGCACAACTCACGATGAAAGGGAAAAGAAGTCCAGAACCTCACAAGTTCAGAGGCTGTTCACAGGCATCGTTGTGAAAAAAAAGTGTGATGGTGATTCTGAATTCACCCCATCCACATTCCGACAACTGGAACGAGGCAAATTCCACCACCCTTGTCGGGTTATTAAAACTCGAATGCAGCTGAAACACTGGACGCTTGATCACCACTCCCAAATCCTCATTCGTTGCTCCTCTAACATATACTGTCCACTTGTGTGATTGAAACCTAAAACAAACACACACACAAAACCATAAAAAAGAAAACCAAAAACAAAATCTCACGCACATCTCACCATATTGCATCTCAAATAATATCCTCATCGTTAAAGGAATCATATTACAAATAATGAACTCATTCATATGCATAATCATCTATCCTCACCCCTCACAACAAACACAAACACCCAGATACTCCTGTCATGGTCAGAATCTACGGAGGACAAGATGTATGCAGTCTTTATCCCTCAGACAACAAAGAGACTATTCCCGATTCACTCCTCCTCACTCCTCAATAACAATAATAATGTGACCCACATGACAGGATTCATATCTTATAACATCTCACCATCATTAAAGAACATTCAGTCTAAACCTTATTCAGTATCCTATAGACACAAATCGAACCGCAACCGGTTTATTCCACGTATGACATAACGGTATCCTATACGCATTTCCATTAAACCACATACTCAACATCTCAAACATCAATCATCGACATACACCAGAAAATCCTTACTCGGTCGCCTTCTTACCCAGCCAAAACGCCACATTACCATACACGATCGGCACACAAATCTCGAAATCTCTCACTCTCCCGCTCGAACTCTGCAAACACACCAGAAAATCATCTTCAATCACACATTCACATCAAAACTCATTTCCAAATCACTTCAATCTCAAAACACATTTCACTTCACTGATTAATACAATCAGTTACCGATTTCGCGCAATGCGATTGAGGAACCGAGCTGCGAGCTACACGTTCATGTTCATCTGCATCGCGCATTTGTGATTCGATTGATTGAGAACTTGATTCGGTGAAAATTAGGGTTCTGATTCAGCCTCGATTTGAATCGGACATCAGTGTATAGTGTTGGGGTATTTATACGGAGATTGTCTACGACCAGGTCTATGCTGTGTGGTGTGTTCAGCCAATTGGGATGCAGGTCGAAAGGAGTGAACCGCGTCTTTTTGTGATGACGGGGTTTTTTCAGGCTTCCTGTGTATAGGGACTAGGGTTATAATAAGTTGTTTTTTTTTTCCTAATCAAATTGTCACGGGATAAATTTTCGTTATCTGTGCGACGTTCAAATTGATTGCTTCTTTATTTGAGTTCAGCCTTACTCGTCATCCAAAAACGATACTTGAGAACGCAAGAGAGTTTGAACTTGAAAACAAGCTTGTATTAAGAACACTCGAAGATTTACAATGCTTTGCGGGATGTGATGTGGGATATGGGATGTTTGACAAATGAGCTTTGCATCTCTTTATATACATCCTCATAGAAGGGTCTAGATTTTGTGGTCTACACTCTTCTATACCCTTCTCCTCCTGAGTATATACTAGAGTCTTTTAAACTCTTCTCCCAAGATATTTACATAGAATTCTCTACAATGTCTCCTAAAGAAGTCTAGACAACTTGATCTCTTAAAAAAGTATAGAACTTCCTAGAAGGATGTGGAGAGATCTAGAGAGTTGTGGAGAACTCTACACCATTCTTCAAGTAAGACCTCCCAAAATTAGCTCGTCCGTGACATACTCCTCCACCTATGTCGCGGACGTCCTCGTCACGACGCACTTGTATGACTCAATCTTTTTCTTGAGTCATCGCGATAAGCCTTCGAGCACCCATCTTGTCGTCTTGGTGGGAGTTCCTTCGGTAAGACTTGTGAGATCTTCTTTAACTCCTCCTTTATCATGTGAGAGATCTCACCTCTCCTCAAGTGAGTAGGTTCCTCACTTTTGATTTCCTTAAAGAATTACATGGTTGCGACCATCTTTGCTTGAGTCTTCTTCGTTTGTCGCACCATCGGAACCACGCAAACTCCATCGTCCTTCACTATGTGCAAGACATTAGCGAAAGTGATTGGTATCGCCTTCATACCCTCGATGAAGTCGATTCCAAGCACTAAAGGATAGTCGTCCATGGGAACGACCGTGAGATCCACTGATCCCTTCCAATCGCCAATGCGAGGCCGTACGCCACGGGCCACGCCATCAATTGGTTCAGCCTTCGAGTTCACCGCCTTGAGCATGCCTTACTCTTTGTCGACTCGAAGTCCAAGTCGCTTTGCCTCTCCCCGCGAGACAAGGCTATGAGTTGTTCCGGTATCAACCAAGGCATGAGTTGTGTACGATCCGATCACCGCATCGACATACATCAACCCTTTCGATGAAAACTTCTCCTCCGTGATCTTCATCGCGTTAAGGATCTTTAATGATCCCATCTCTTGTACGGGCTCCTCTTTCACCCGAGCAATCATAGCCGTGAGAGCATTCTTCTTCGGACACTCCCGAACGAAATGAGGGTCATCGCATAAAAAACACTTTACCTCGTCTTTGGACTTCACCGCGTTCTTGGATGTGCTCTTTTTCCACCCTCCTTTCTCTCCTTTCTTCGAGTCACTCTTTCTAGCGAAACTCGAAGTCGGCTTGATCCTTTCATGGCTTTCTTCTCCACCTTTCTCGGAATCCCTCCCTGACTCCTTGCCGTTTGGAGACTCGCTCCTTTTAAATTCGATGAATGACTCCGCCGTCGCTATGGTCGCCGCAAGAGTTTGGACACCACTTCGTTGTAACTCTTGTTGTGCCCACGGTTGAAATCCATCCTCGAAGTAGATGAGCTTGTCTTCCTCGGACATGTCGTCAATTTGGAAGAGCAACTCCGTAAAATCCTTCACATATTCCCGAATTGTACCCGTTTGTCTCAACTTCTGTAATTGTCTCTTGCCTTCATATTGGGCATTCTCTGGATAGAAGTGGAGTTTGAGATCCTTTTTGAATTGATCCCACGTCTCTATGGTGAACGTTTCCGTTTGTACGTCATTGTAACGACGACGCCACCACATAATCGCCGTGTCCGAGAGGAATATAGATGCGGCCTTGATCTTCTCCTCTTCATCTTCTATGCCCAATTGATCAAAGTATCGCTCCATGTTAAAGAAGAAGGTGTCGACCTCCTTAGCATCATGTTTTTCGAAAAACGGCTTTGGCTTATGGCCCACCTTGCATAGCGAGGTTTCTTCCCTCAAGACCCTCATCTCCGCTTGGAGAGTGGTCATCACCGCATGTACCTCATCCATTTGCGTTCGAAACTCCTTGCGAAGAGTGTCCAAGCATGAGTTGAGAGCACCTTACAACACACCCCTGAGGCATTCCTCCCCTCGATAATATCATTGCTAGGCACGTCTTCCTCCAACCTATCCGTCATCTTAGCCACGATCTCTTCCATCCGCGAGAGATGTGACTCCATTGCACCTTGAACATCTTTCGACTTTCCCTTTCCTTTGGTGTGGTTACATTTGCGATGTTCACCTCCTCGGGAAGCCCATGCTCAACAATGCTTGAATCTGTCATCTCTCGAACCAAGGCTCTGATATCAACTGTCACGGGGATAGATTTTCGCTATCCGTGCGGCACTCAAACTACTTACTCCTTCGCTTGAGTTCAGCCTTACTCGTCATCCAGAGGCGATACTTGAAAACGCAAGAGAGTTTGGACTTGAAAACAAGTTTGTATTGAGAACACTCGAAGGCTTACAATGTTTTGGGAGTTTACGGGATGTGGGATGTGGTGTGGGATATGGGATGTTTGACGAATGTGTGTTACATCCCTTTATATACATCCTCATAGAAGGGTCTAGACTTTGTGGTCTAGACTCTTCTATACCCTTCTCCTCCTAAGTATATATTAGCGTCTTCTAAACTCTTCTTCAAAGATATTTACATGGAATTCTCTAGAATGCCTCATAAGTAGAGAATTTTAGAGTTGTTTAGAACTCTCTCTACCTCTCAAGTTTAATTTAGAAAATCCTAAATCATTCTAGAGAAGTGTAGTCAATTTGATCTTCTAGAAAAGTATTGAGCTTTCTAAAAAGATGTGAAGAGGTTTAGAAAGTTGTGGAGAACTCTAAGTAAGATCTCTCAAAATTAGTTCGTCCGTAACAAAATGATGAGGAGTTGGACACTTTTTTAAGTGACCCCAAACAATTTTTTCATGTGATCATATGACTATCAATAGGAAGACCAAGATTTACTTCTTACAATTTATTTTAGACTCAACGATCAGGTATGTGTTCATTATTCCTATAAGTGTTACAAAGAGCGACAAACTTTAGAATGTGCATTTATGAACATCACATAGATCGAAAAATATTGGGAAATATTGTGTATATTGGATTGTTGTTGTTGTACATCGATCGGAAAATAATTTTGCTTGTCACATTTGTGTATATGTACAGTAGTGTGTTCGCATAAAAAAGGAAAAATCTAGCTTGTTTGGCAGGAGATTCAACAAATTTGTGTACAGATTTTTACTATTTTTCCTGAAATCAGAGTAATGCGATTCAATTAATTACACGCAAGGAGCAGAAGAAGGCTTCTTCTTTGCACGGGATCGTGATGCCGCCCATGGGATACGAGAACTCAAACTCTTCCTCGGCACACTTCAACAGTTGCTGGAACCCCGGGTAACTCAGGACACATAATGGCACGACATATCTCTTCTTGCTCTGGGCCTCTCCTACATAAACCACAACATGCCCTTTTGGCACCATTTCACATCGATCATGACAAACAGTACTAGTACTCTTCTTAACAAGTAGACGAGATCGATATCTTAGAATTCCCCTTGAGACATTGGTGATTACGCGTGGCGACTTAATATGCAACATTTTGGTGTACTGATGTTTGATGAGCAAGTTGATGCAGTTCATTTGTATTTATATGACCATATGATCATATGATCATATGATATATAGCTAGGCTGTCCTGTTTAGTACATTGTGAAGATAGCCATATAGGGAGCTGTTTGAGAAAGACCCAACATATCTATGTTCGTTTTCTTTTCCTAGTACAGACCAAAAATATAACAAGGAAAAACACATGTTCTTTTTGCGGTTAGTCGGCAAAATAGTTTGGTCAATTACCTTGATATTGCCTTGACTGCTTTTACTTGCTTATTATGGCGCCTTGGGACTGACTTTCCTTTGAGAACTTCTGGGGTTTCGTTTTTTATGTCTAAGCTGGGGGACTCATGTCTGGACGTATGAATTCGCCTGATCTCTAACCCAACAATCTAAGTTAATTGACACATAGATTTTTATGCACATAGATATATAAATGCAATTAGTATTATTTTCATCAGGATTCAGGTGTAAAACCATCGAATTAGTCATATTTTCAATGATACCTTTGAAAAAATCACCATATATTTCTCTATTTCTACAAACACATATATACACCACCATTCCTTTTCTTTTCCCCTTTCGATGTGCCTTTTGTTTTGAGCTCTTCAGGTTCAAATATGTTAAATGATCTCTTTGATTTAATTGTCTTCACATGGTTTATTGATTTCCTTTCATGCTAGCTTGATGATAGTGATCTCACTATCTTTGCGCTTTGGACGTTTGATGTGGAAAGTCTTGATCTCCCTTATATGAAAGTGATTTGTGATTTTCCCGTAATAAAGAGACAGTTTAGAAGGTGTCAAATTTCTGATCACATGATTAGAAGAAAAAATGACTTATTATCGAATCAACTCTTCTTGACTCACATATAAAGTATAATGGACAAAAAACATATATGAGGCGTATGTCTAAGAATAGGATAACAATCCCAATCTTGCTATCACGGGTTGAGTTCTCGTTAATTAGAGCGAGTCACAATATATATTAAAGAAGCTAGCTCTAAACACATATCACAGTTCCAAAATTTATAAGAACGTTTAAGATCAACGGATTGCACACGCTTGGGAAATTGTAGTACTGTATTGTCATTTTCATCACAGCAAAGGATGTCGCGACGGATGTTATTCTAAAGCGAGGTTGAAAAACAGGAAGGAAACGCATCACATTCATAAACAAAAACATCACATGTTGTATGCTGTCATGTATATGAGAATTGGACATGAATGTAACATATTTGCGCATGAAATGCAAGATTTGCACATGTTAGGTTGATTTGACATATCAGTCGCATGCCCAATCCTTAACTAAATGTTCTGTCTAATCGAACTTTGGCGAACGCCCCTACAATTGAGCCAGCTTTTGGAAAACGAAGAGTCTAACAAAAAAAGATCCTTTAGTTCGACGACTACTCAAATTAGAGGGGGAGCCTGCATCAGGTGTTCCATAGTGTAAATAAACAGTACGAACAACAAGTACAAGTCCTCGCCAACAAACAGTGATGCATCAAATTCAGTCTATGGAACCAGGCAGGTTAAGCGCAGAATTCGGCTTCAGCAGGCAAAAGCAACCATGAAATCTATCTAAGTTTGCCAATTGAAAATTCGAGCTAGTTTGGCATCATAATAAGCGAGGCGCCAAGGCCTAAGTACAAGAACTTACAAAGTTTTCTTGTTCAGAATCTAACGAACAATTTCAACGTGGTTGTAACTTCTCTTGGCCAACAATGAGCTTAAACTCGAGCATGTTACTTGTTGGGTGTTAATCTTTGAAAGACAGGCCAAGCTTGATAGTCACTCCAGTTGGATTGTTTCCCACATCTATTCTAATGTACACCTAATCAGTCAAGATGTGTTTTAAATCAGTACCAAACAATGGAATGCAGACGAGACCAACATGTACGTACAATATCACGACATAGAAAGTCAGGATTAGCCTAGACTAGATGAGCCAGCAGAGCCGGTCCTATCAATTGCACGCATAAACAAACTTTGTGCGACATTACCTTAGACCACGAAATGAACTTTGCTTGAGTAATCACGCTTGAGGTTTGACCAAGCAGCATAAGCATTCTTATTTCATCTGATACTTGACAATTCTCCATATCTAGCTCTGCAGGACCATCGGTTATTATACAAATTAAATGGTTATTCATGATTCAACTTCAATGTTGGTATCCGCCAAATCAGCTCGATCCCCGTATACCATCAATTAACATTGTAATATCGATACCCAACCAAAAGTGCCTCACGGCAACAAGTATCTTTTATCATCATGTCGTCAAACAAATCTTGTACATCACTAGCAAGAGTGATGGAGTTGACTATATTTATATGAGTTAGATTATAGTATTAATTACATTATAGAGTTAAACAGGTTTTCTAAGGGTAGGAAATAAGTATCAAGTTGACATTTAAATTCAACTATATTGAATTAAGGGGGAAAAAAAACAAGTTGACATATTTATAGTTTTCTTCATGTCAAAGAAGTACGAGATATATATAATTTAATCCTGTTATGAAAACAAAGATAACAAATCATAGATACAAATCAAAGATAAAGCACATTCAATAAGCATAAAAAAATCATTTTAAAATGGGTGTAGGTTTCTATCTCCATACATATATAACACGAAAATAATCGTTTAGTTACACTAGGCTTAGCCAAAATCTAACTTTTCTAAATTATAAAATTGCTTAGCCTTTTTGTTCATGAATGGTCCATGTTATATAAGATCTTCAAAGAATACATTCATGAGCATGAAATGCCATTAAAAAGCCATGAACTGCTCCAACCATGAATCTAATCTATAAACACGGCCTATGTCTGATTTTTATGGAGAAATATTTATTAACATTTTGTCTTAATGTTTTTAATTTCAAAACTTTATGATTGAACTATTCTTCTTGAAATACGTAACCACAATCTATCAGTAGTCTCTTGTACTTGGTGTTATATATTCAACTTTGGATATATTAATTTGGGTCTAACTTGGTTAGATGAGATAAGTACTGCTAAATGCCTAAATATCATCTCATTAACCGAAGTACTTACTGAGAGAGTACAAAAAACCCCTCCAAAAGATAAAAACTGAACTACTGATACTGAGGTTTTTGTGCTATCAATGCGGTTTTCGTCTTTGTTAGTGAGGTCGTTTGTATTCTCGGTTGGGTATTAGTTTCTCACATCGACTGTAGGTCGGGGCACATCATTGCTGACAGACTCCAAACGCATAATGTCTTAACATAAAAGGTGGGCTTGCATGTGTTCGTATTATAGGAAAAACCTATTTTCCTTTTGGTTGGATTTTAGCCCAAAGTATATTTTCCTAACAACCATCAATTTGCACAAGGTGTTATTCTGGAGCATAACCCCACATCTATGTCTTATTAGCATTGACTATAATCTTGTGTTCAAAAGAAGTACCCAGATATATTCAAGAATATTATTATTTAGTTCTCTGTTTTTGAGATCAAGAATGTTAGAGTTAACAACACCAAGTTAACAACCTCGACTATCGGATCAACGATTTAGAATATTTTTTAAAATGTTCTATGAGAATATCTATGGAAAGATTCATACGATTATTCTTGAACAACTCTAGAGAGTTTCTCCTAACCGTTGAATCGTTATAAGTCTCACCGTCCATTAGAGGAGGTGAGTAGTATAAATAGGGGTTACGTCATTGTTGTAAGATTATTCAAGATAAGTAAGAGTCTCCAAAGTATAAGAGTGAGTTGTGTCGACAATATATGTAGTGTTTTCATTGAGTCAAGAAGTTTAGAGGTGTGAGTACTGTATCGTTTCCATAATATCAATAAAGTGTTTTATTTTCGTCACTCTCTCATCCTCATAAACTCAATAGGTGGTATCAGAGCCGTGGTTGGTAACTTGGTGCAAGATCGTCGATCCGATTAGTTCGAGACCACGGAGTCATGGCGGATCTATCGAACACAACCAGAGACGTGGAGAAGCTCAATGCCAACAACTATAGTTATTGGAGTACATGCATTGAGTCTTATTTGCAAGGACAAGATCTCTGAAAAATTGTTAGTGGTAATAAGATCACACTACCCTCCACAGAGAATGCCGATGCATATAGAAAGTGAAAGATCAAAGCTGAAAAGGCTATGTATGTGCTCAAGACAACCATTGAGAAGGAGTTGATTGAGCACATACGTGAAGTAGATATTCCGAAAAAGATATGGGACACGTTCAAGTCGCTCTTCTTGCAAAAACATGATGGTAGACTCCAACTCTTGGAGAATGAGATGATGTCTACCAAGCAAGGAGGTATATCTATCAATCAATACTTCACTAAAATAAGAAATTTATGTCGGGACATATCTCAATTAGACCCAGAGTCCAAGATTAGTGAGTCTAGGATGAGAAGGATCATCATCCATGGACTGAGGTCAAAATACAATGCCTTCGTAACGGCGGTGCAAGGCTGACCTACTCCACTATCCATCTCGGATCTGGAGAGTTTATTGACTAATTAAGAGACTCTAGCTAAATAAATGACGGGTGTTTTCATAAAGGATGAAGAGGAAGCACTATTTGGTGAGAAACAGAGAAGTAACGTAAGGAGACATCAATTGAAGAGTACACATTTAGGGGGAGTAAAGCAACCCCGAGATAAAGAAGAGCAGTCACAAAAAGACACGCAGAAGAAAAACTTTGCATGTTATAACTGTGGTAAGAAAGGCCACATAGCACGAGACTGCTGGTTTAAGAAGAAAGACGTAGAACAAAATATGGTGACTCGCACCCACCATGATACCGCGAGTGAGAAAGAATGGGATGTCTATGCATCCAACGCAACCACAGAGGAGGTTGTCCTTTTAGCACACTTAAACCCAAAAGTGATAAGCTTTAATAAGGATCGGATCGTTGATTCGAGCTCCTCTAACCTTATGGGTAGGAATAAGAAGACGCGGCAAAAGATTACCAAGCTTAAGGGAAAAGAAAAGAAGGTGCGGTTGCAGAATGCCTATCATGAGACATGTAAGAAGAGAAATCTTGTCTCCGTATCCCAACTCACATCATGTGGGAACTATGTGCTGTTTGGACCATAAGGTGTAAAGGTGTACCAAAAATTAAAGGTATTGGGAACACCAGTAATGGAGGGACATAGATTGGAGTCAATCTACGTAACGCCCACTAAATCAACGTACGTAGATAAGATTCAAAAAAATGTGATCACGAATTTATGGAGTGTGAGATCTGGGCATGTGAGCTCCTGCAACAAGTCAAGGAGAAAGGTGCAAGAGAAAGCAAATGAGCACAATGACAAAGGTTTGGATGACGCTAACTCGCCAAAATCACGAGAGTGTCCCAAAGATCCTCGGAGAACAAGAGTGTACGAAAAGACACCAAGAAAGAAGTAGCTATCAAGAAAGACTTGGCTGACACAAATACAAATTGAAGAACCTACGTTGGACCTACGAAGATCTTTTAGAGTTAAGAAAGTAAAGCTAAAGTTCGCGAATGTTGCTTTCACGATAGAACAAGACACAAAGGAGATTTCAAAAGATAAAATAGAATGGGCATTACGAGAGAAAGTGGATATGAAATCATGCCGTATGAAGAATCGAAAAGCACACCGCTTTAATAAAAGTGTTGAGCAAAAGAAGTTCAAGCACTACAAAAATCTACCAAACAGACGACTAAGGTTTTTAGTCGCTAAATCAAGAATTTTAGTCGCAAACGCCAAATGGCGACTATAATGCGACTAAAAACATTCGTCGCTAAAACCTTCCTCGCTAATTGAAAATGGCGATCAAAATTTATTTCTAGTCGCCATTTTGGCGACTAAGTCAAGAATTAGTCGCCATTTACGATCGGCGTAATTAGCGACCATTTAGGAATTTGGTCGCCATTTTGGCGACTAACTCATGAAGTCGCCATTTACGACTGGCATAATTAGCGACCATTTAGGAATTTGGTCGCCTTTTTGGCGACGAAGGACGGGATTAGTCGCCGTTTGTATGTGTCATGAATGGCGACCATATTGGTGGTTAGTCGCCATTTGGCGACTAAGGGGAGGCTTTAGTCGCCATTTACACTTCACATGTTTTGCGACTATTTGTGCTTTTAGTCGCCATTTAGGCGACGCTGGACGGTATTTGGTCGTCATTTTGGCGACTATGTAGACCAGTTTGGTCTCGAAATTTGCGACCAAAAGCCTAAATGGTCGCCAATGGTGAAACTGAAATCATATCATGTCACTATATAAATATCTTTGTTCCCTGCTTTTACATCAA
>JAOVYX010018239.1:0-20533 GCA_035668315.1 Drosera spatulata | reverse complement strand
GTAAAGATGTGGGATGATACTGCCATATATTCCAGAACTTGTATACTGCCTATCATGTCAAGTCATTCAGAAGTTAAGAATCCTCAATCTGCTGCAGCCACACCACAAATTCTAACTCCTGCACAACATATAAAACCTGCTTTAATTGTTCCTAGAACTGCTGTATCCACTCCACCACCTGTGGTTCCATCACCAAAAGGTGCTTCATTGAGTGCTGGAAGCTTTTCCTTCAACGGTAATTCTCTGTTACTGCAGAATGATCAATCTACAAGGATAGTACGTGATTTTGTTGACTTTGTATGAGCTTGATTCAGCGGATTGATTTATCTGGTGAAATCTCATCTCTTTGACCCCTCTAAGAATTAGTAAGTTCTTTGTTTTTTTCTGTTTGAGAGATGATCATGGATTTAATGAAGCAAGAATAGCTCACAAAGTTCTAGGTTATGCTAAATCGTTGTCTGATTTGGTTGTTACCGCTAAACTTCTCCTATACCCTTTTTCGCATTATATGTTTCTTTGATAATTTGATTACTGTATTTCATTACCGTTTCAGAATGCATCGGTAGGTCAACCACTAGAACATGGAACTGCTTCATCCACGACGTCATCTGTTGATTCTGTTCTTACTTTGGGTGGTTTCACAGCGTCTGCTTCTGCAGAAAACTTGGCTCAAACGGTGAGATCGACTCTTGCTGGCTCTTCATTTTTTCTGCCTGCTTCGGTGTCTGATACTTCAAAGGCATCAGGGCCTCCGGGGATGATTGGTTTATCTAGGCCTTCTTCCTATGGCCCAGCAACTCCACCTGAATCCATAGGTTCATCATCTGCTGCAGTTTTCAGACCGCCTGTAATGCCACAACCCATTCCATTGAATCAGGCAGTCCATCAACCAGTTTATCCGTGGTATTCGCCTGTTCCTCCGGTTGGAGTTTCACCTCAGCCAATGTGGGTACAGCCCTCACAGATGGGCGGGAAGCCAAGGCCATCATATCTACCATATCCCCCGGTTTATCCTGGTCCCTTTCCTTTGGGAGTTCAAGGTTTGCCCTTTCCTTCTGTTCCATTGCAAGATTCACAGCCTCCTGGTGTTGCCCCCTTAAGTAGTGTTATTGGGTCTCTTACACCTACGGCTATATGTAGTAATCAGGTCGACTTTGCAGTGCAGAAGGAAGTACTGGCTCCTGGAACTGGTTTGTTTCATTTTCCTTATCTATTGTTTTTGGAATTTTATGACTTGTTTTTAACCTGCATAATCTAAGTTACTAAGGCTCTGCAGATGGCAGCAAAGTTGTGACTGAGGATACCAGTGGAGGATTAAAATCTGCTAATGAGAAAATAGAAGCTTGGACTGCTCACCGTACTGAAACTGGAGCTGTATATTATTACAATGCTGCATCAGGGGAGTCGACTTACGAGAAGCCTCCCGGTTTCAAGGGACAGGTACTTCATATTTTTATGACTTCTTTGCATTTCATGCAGATTTGGTTCTTTAACAATCTTTTTTTTATCCAATTCGATTTTTTTGAATTCACCATACCCAAAAAAAACAATCTTTTTTTTCCTTTTTCACTAAGAATGATAGCCTTTGTGCTTTCAGAATTCTTTTGTTCGTTGTCATTCCCAACAACAAAAGATGCTTTCCATTATGACGAAGACTTTTCTTAAGCAAGGCATGCCTGCGTGAGTAAATGGCCTAATCTGTAAAAAGGAAATGAAAGATAACATCAGAGTTAATAGAAAAAAGCACATAAAACTTTAGTTCTCACCTGTTCTCAGGAATGGGGAGAGCATTCCGAATTTTCATTTTCATCTTTTTTTCTGATAAAGAGGCCAGACTTTTGTATCCTTTTGGCTCAATAGTTGTCACTGAGACACTGAGGGCAGGCGGTTTTGTAATTTAATTTTATCCAATGAATGTTACCGAGGGGCGAGGGCGGGCTGACGGTGCTTTAGCTTTTCTTGGTTATGTTGCTAAGGCAAGACTATTATTCGCTTAGTGCTTTTTTATAGAACCCTTCAAACTGGGGGATCCGTTTCCTAGGTTCATTGATGTGCATCTTTTGTATCAAGGACAAGGTTTTTGTGGAATGATTCTTCAGTTATCTGTCGACTATGGAATGCTTTTGAAATATCCCTCTCATGACTCTTTACCTTTTAACCTCCTCAAGCACTTCTTGTAAAGGATAAATTCTAATTCGTCAGTGGTACTTATTTGAGAATATGACAAATTAAGTATTAGAGGGTTGAATGTATCTTGGACATCCATGTCAATTAACTAGGATATGATATGTATTACTTATGTTTATAGATATATTTATTTGTTTCACTTACTCTTGACTAGAATTTGCTTTCTACAATTGTGTACATTTCATCTGCGAGATAGTACAGTTCTCGATAAAGTTATAATAATTAGATAGCTGGTTCTGTTTTTTGATTTGTGACCTGGATTTTGTTATACTTTCTGCTATTTCAGTACAATTAATCTGAATCTCTCTCTCTCTTTTCCCCCCTTTCTGCCCCTATTTGCAGATCGGTAAAGTCAGTGCGGAATTAACTCCTGTTTCTTGGTAAGGCTCTTTCTATGTTCTGGTGTAGATTTCTCTTATCTGTACATGTTCCTTTTTTTTTTTTTTTTCTCCCAATTATATTTTGCTGCATCATCCTCTCTGAGGCTTGTGTTTACATACGATTTACCTGGTCCCTTGGTATTGAAAAAGTTTTGATCTTTCCAATGTAGTTTTTTTTTCGTGGGAAAAGCAAAAGGTTGTTATAGTTTTGGGTGCTTTCTCCATTTTTTTTTAAAATAATCCAATTAGGGCATGTATTTGGTTAGTAGTCCTCTATTTTTCTTTTGTCATGATGTAAACAGGATTGATGCCTATAGAACGTTTTGTTAGAAGCTTGGATTTGATTTTGATATGTACTTGAGGTAGCTATTGTCGACCCATTAAGATTGCAACGTCGTGCCAAATCGGTATGTCCTACAATGTTAGCAACATTTTCTAATTTAGAAATGTTAAGTTGTTAAAGTTAACAAAATACACCCTTTAACTTTACATCACATCATTTCATCGCACTATCACTTTGCTCTCTCGCCTTTCTCCCTAATTTTTCTCTCCTATCTCTTACTTTCCAAGGGGTATGCTGGTAAAAGTGAAAAAAAATTTACCACTCCTAAATCCTAGTGCAAAATCAAATTGATACAAAAAAAAAAAAAAGTGTGACGGAGGGAGTAATTTTTTTTTTTGAAGTGTAGCAAGCCTGCTTTAAATCCTTGTGAAAAAAAAAGAAGAATAAGAAGAAAAGAGAAAAAGAAAAAAACAGAAAAAAAAGAAAAAAAAGTCATCAGTGGCTCTTCTAAAACTAGTCTAGATCTTTATTCCATTTTCTTTCTTCTTGATAATCAATGGCTTTTTTCCAGATCCAACCTATCTTCTCTTGTAGTTCTGATTGTATGTTTTGATAACATGCAATCATTGAATAAAAGTCACTAGATTGTAACAATCACTAGAAGCCTGTCTCCTTTTCGGTCAGCCTGCACGGTGTGACTTTCTTAATTTCATAATGGAGGCTAGGATGATTTGTTATTACTGTGTCTTCAAATTGTTTATTTTTTTGGGTGTAGGGAGAAGTTGCCAGGCAGTGACTGGGCTATGGTCACCACAAATGATGGGAAGAAGTACTACTACAATAGCACCACCAAGGTAATTGATTTAAATTCTGTTAGAACTTGTTGTATAATTCTCCTCTGCCCCTGAAAAATCACAAACCATTGACCATGCACCCTTGAGTAAGTGAGTGAAAGGGGGAGAATACATTGAAAGAGAAAGGTAAGCCAGAAAAAGGGTTGAGAAAGGTAAGAGAAAAAATTGATGTTGGAGTTGGATCATGTGATATGAAGCGAAAAGGTAAGTCAATGTTTTGTATATTGTTTTAAATATCCCCGATATGAGCCGATATATCCTTTTGGGTACCTCACAAATACGATATTGTATAATTAATTCGATATGAAAAAAATAAGTCAATATCATCTGATATAGCAGCAAAATTCGATATATCTATCGATATTCGATATAGCGATATATAGTCCGATATAATGTTTTTTTAACCATAGTCAATTTTTCGGGTAAAAAACATTTTTAAAACAATTATTTCTTGAAATACATGAAAAATGTTTTTTGAATTGTTTTTTCAAAAATCAGTTTGGATCCTAGTCTATTACAATTACATATTCATGCAAGCATCCAAGAATTGGATCATCACACGATTCATCATAGAGAGAAATGGAGCCTGACATACCATTCGTCGATGATTACAAATCATCGATGTTGGACGAAATAGATGGAGAAGAAATGATTGAAGATGAAGATTAGAGTGTAGTAGATTTCACTTTTTATTTCGTAAAACGATATTGTTCTAATGTTTTCGATCTTTTTTTTTTTAGGTTTTGCATATGTTTTTATGGTTTTTTAAACATTTCATTACATATTTCATTTATTTATATTATAGTCCAAACTAAATTCGCTATTCATACATATCCCTAGTATACCATCCGCTATCCGATATCCGATATGTTCCGATATCAGATTTCCGATATTCGAGATCTAGAACCTTGATTTTGTATATATAAAGCTAGAAAATTTCTTATTGAGGACATGCTTGATTTTTGAGGCACGGAGCAATACACTAGAATCTTGCCATATTTGTGGGATGTAGGCAGTAGTTTGTGATTTTTATAAGAGTACCATGAAGGCGTACACACCTGCTCTTAGAATTTGTGATCTCTATTTGTGCTGCTCCTATCTTTTCCTTTTTGTTTCAAATTCTTCGTATATTTAAATCAACAGCTTGCATTTTTTTTTACCAGATCAGTAGCTGGCAAATTCCAACAGAGGTGACAGAGTTGAGAAAAAAGCAGGAGTCTGACAATCTTAAAGAATATTCCGCTTCAGTGACAAATAGTAACACATTACAAGAAAAAGCATCAAGTACTTTAAGTGCTCCGGCTCTGAACAATGGTGGTCGTGAATCTACTGCTTTGAGAAATGGAGGTGCACCTGGATCATCCTCTACACTTGATTTAATTAAAAAGAAGCTGCAGGATCCAGGGGCTCCCATTACTTCATCCCCCAGTTCAGCTGCAGCAGGTCCTAGCTCGTTGGATGCTAATGGATCTAGGGCAGTTGAGGCTGCAGTCAAGGGCTTGCAGAGTGAGAACAGCAAGGATAAACTTAAAGACACCAATGCAGATGGTAATATATCTGACTCCTCATCAGATTCAGAGGATGAGGACAGAGGACCAAGCATTGAGGAACGTATAATTCAATTCAAGGTTTGCGGTAGCTCTTTTACCACTCTTTGTTACTAGGATATGCATTTTGTTAGTGTAGGATTGCCACATCAAAACCCTGTGAATTAAATTTTATCAATTGGTTAGCAGACATAAGAAGGGTAGGGTGTATATGGCTTGCCGTGCTCAACTATGTTGGCTTGTCACTGAAGGGTCTGGAGAAATGGGAATTTTGATTTTGATGAGGTTCATATGCTAGGAACAGTCTCTAAATACTCTTCTCAAGTAATTAAACATTGAGCGATGTCAATAGATTTTTCACGTTAACTGCTCTGATTGTTTAATGCAATATGGCAAACAATTTCTTTGCCAGGATTTTTCTTATTATCTGTTTTAGTTTCTTAGTAGTTATACTTATGTCTATGACTATAACCAGTCAATGCTTTTGGTGAGGAATTGTCTCTTTCACTCCATCTTTTCATTCTTGCTTCTCAAGTTGTGTTGCTTCTCTTCAACTGTTGATTTAGTTATTATGTGAATTGCAGGAGATGCTGAAAGAACGAGGGGTGCCACCTTTTTCCAAATGGGACAAAGGACTTCCAAAGATAGTGTTTGATCCACGTTTTAAGGTTAGTTGAGTGTTATTATGATGGTGCTATTTACAATTCTTTTTTCTGTAATTTATGTGTTAATTAATTTTGCGGTATTGATCTGCTTCTCACAAATGAAAGCATACTGAAAAATTATACCTCCACGACAAAAAGGAAAACTGAAGACAATCAACTTAACTTGTCGTTGCGTGATGTACTAAAATGGGTTCATGTTTTCTTCACTGCTTTCAAAGGCTGGTGTTGATGGTTTCCATGATATTTATTTATTTATTTTTTAGTTAATAAAACCGAAGGCTGGGATTGATCGCTTTCCCTCCCAAGGTGCCATTCCATACCAACCAAATACAGGCAGCATAATTTGATACATTTTGAGTCCATGACATTGATAGTACAATGAATCTGTTAATTGAACCTTCATTGAGGGGAAGCAGAAGAAGCACCTATAGTGTGAACAGTTTAACCTTACACCGACAGACTGACTTCATGTCTCATACTTCGTATTTAGTATCTTGAGTTGCTGCCACTGAGTCTTCACACTCCTTGATGATAATATGATGACTCTAATGACGAGGAGCTATTACAGCCTTTCAATTTCGAAGGATGTCATGCTGAATTCCCATTGTTGTACAAACATGTCCTCCTTTCATTATCCTGTTGCTTTGACACTCCCTTAGTGACATGCTTTCTTTGTCTATAGTCTATTCATCAAATCTCTTTATATGCTTATGTGCACGCACTCACACACAGTCACACACACCCATATCAAAGAATTGAGGCATTCACCTGGGAAGAAGCTAATGCTTTTTATCTTGATGTTTTGTTTTGTTTTCTTTATTGTTTTTGTCTTGCATGATGACAGTTTTGTCTAATTACATAACCATGCACTTTTGAGTCTTTTTGCAGGCTATTCCAAGTTATGCTGAAAGGAGATCATTATTTGAGCATTACGTAAGAACACGTGCTGATGAGGAAAGGAGAGAAAAGAGGGCAGCACTTAAAGCTGCAATAGATGGGTTCAAGCAGCTATTGGAAGATGCTAAGGAGGTGGTTCCACCCTCCATCCTTGTTAAATAGTCTTTGCTGTCAAAACCTCTCAGATATATACAAATTTTTTATGCTGGAGTAGTTGTCATTGCATTTCATATCTGCAGTTCCTTTTTTCAGGATATCAATCACCATACCGATTATCAATCATTTAAGAAAAAGTGGGGCAGTGATCCTCGATTTGGGGCTTTGGATCGCAAGGAGAGAGAAGCCTTGCTGAACGAGAGGTATCATTTGGCACCTAGCTTGAACGCAGGTGTCATTTTCTGCTCTGTCTGGCTTGTTAAAATTATATATTGTACTTCTGTTGAAGCTTCATGCTCTTTGTTCTTCGTTCTATTTTAGAAACATACGAAACTGCATATTAATTTGAAAACCATCATATTTTTCCACGATTGGTTATTGTTATTGGAAGACAAAGCCTGGCTACCCTATTTTTTCCAGGATTGGTCCTCAACATTATGCACGCATATGTACATATCTCCGATTGGTGATTATTGGAAGACAAAGTCTAGCTACGCTGTGTACATCTGAAAACTACATTATTTTTGTACTTGAAGTTACTTCAGCACTAGATTCCTCTCCTTAAACTTACCACATGTTGGATGACTATCTTATGAAAGACTTGATAAAAAGTCATTCATATAGAAAATCACTGAATTGGTATAGTTTACAAACGGGTACCAATATCATGATTCCTTGCAGCACATATGCCGAGACCATGTTTCATATGCTCACTTAACTTCTTTTTCTTAACCGCACATTTCCTTCAAGCTTAAAACTAGGGGTTTAATCATCTAGCCCTTGTATTCTTCAATATCTTTGCTGGAATTTTAATCATCTTGGTCAATCTTTGATTAACGCAGAATTGGTTTGATTTGGAATACTATTTCTTAGAAAAGTATTTTTTTTGAGTTAGTGAAAGATTGCAAATATTATTGGTGAGATGTTCTCACGGTAGATGATGATGATGTGCAACAGTTTAGCAATCCAGGGTTTTGTGTTCTAGAAGAATAAAAATGGTCCTCGGGAGCTTTTCTTATAACACGCGTTTAGGAGGGAGCAAGGAAGTCTGAAGCTATAATAGAGCCTTTTCTTTATTGGCCTCTGTACTAGAACTTGCATTCTTGATGAAATTCATAGCTATATCTATAATCTTCTTTATGTATCAAAGAGATGTGTGCCAGAGGTGGTTTTCGTTAGAAATGCTTATCGAAATTCCTTGACCTGCTGTTTTAACATGTCATTTTCTCAGACAATAGTGGCTTGCACTTGCCTAAGCTTTATTTCTCATCAGGCCTGTTGAATTATTATTTTGCTGAATTTCTCTGTTTACTTCCAGGGTACTCCCAATTAAGAAAGCTGCCGAAGAGAAAGCTCAAGCTGAACGTATGGCTGTTGTTTCTAATTTCATGTCAATGCTTCAAGAGAGACAAGATATTACTGCTAGTACTCGCTGGTCCAGGGTAGGTGTTAACTCATTATTGATCTAAAACTCTTAAAAAGGTTACCCTTGTGTTGCTTTATGGCTTATACATTGCAAGGCAATACGCACAGTGAAGACAAGAGCATATCAGTGATGTTGCATTCAGTGACCCCTAGTCGCAGAAACTGAAGATTGATTTGGCCTCTGTGGGTGCCGGAAGCTTCCCCTGGTGCAATGTGGCTACGTAAACATAAAAAAGGGAGGAAGAGGGCGAGAGAAAGGGGTGAAAGGGGGGAATACAGTGGGCTAAGGTTATAGGGAAAGAGGTGAACCTGGAATAGGAAATTTCAAGTTTGGTGCTTAAAATCCAGTGGGCTTAACCATTTGTTGAATCAGTAATTTAAAATGGTCATCCGTTCTTTTTTTATCTTTTTGTTGTTGTTTTTGTTGGTGTCTTGCTTGCATTTATGTGTTCCTTTGTTGGGTCATAATTCGCTAACATGAGTTTTACAGGTGAAAGAAAGCCTCAGGGATGATCCTCGATACCAATCTGTTAGACACGAAGAAAGAGAGATTTTGTTTAACAAGTATATATCTGAATTGAAGGCAGCGGATGCTGAAGCTGAGCAAGTGGCTAAGGTTAATAGAGAAGAACAGGTAGTGGTAACTTCTGATTCCTATAGGCTAACAGCGTTTTTCACAATTTCTGGATGTTTGATCTGGTACTTTGTGTTCCTGGTTGTGAAATGAAGTTGCCTACATGCTCCAGAGAGGCATTAGTTTAGCAGTTCAATTCGTTCTGGCAAAGCAACTGCAAACAAGGAAATACGATGTGTCTATGCCAAAATTCATCCAATCTCTTTTGATGTGGCAACAAAGTCTCGGTCTATGTCTGCAGGGGGATTTCAGTTTCTCTGGATTCTGGAAAGGTCATACCCATATGTATAATATAAGATTTTTGGTTTGACATTCTCGAGGCTACGGCAGTGAAGATTCTTGTCGGATGAATTGAACTATATGAGAAATCCTGTGGATAATTTTTTCTGGCAGTTCTTTGTCTGATTGGATGCAAATAAGATCTGATCCTCAATTTCTTACTTTGTGTGCTGGCAATTATATGCAGGAGAAGCTGAAAGAGAGAGAAAGAGAACTGCGGAAGCGGAAAGAAAGAGAAGAGCAAGAGGTGGAGAGAGTACGAGCAAAGGTTCGTAGAAAGGAGGCAGTTGCATCATATCAGGCTTTGCTCGTGGAAACAATAAAGGATCCCCAGGTACAATGTGTGTTTGCATAACTGATCATTCAGATATGAACTTATGATAGATGCCCATGTTATATCCTTTGATTCAGCCAAGTGATTGATGCTATGTTGTTAGCTAAACAATTTCCTTCGTTTGAAGCTTCATATTTTTCGCTTTTAATTTGGTAAATGTATTCACTTAGGCATCTTGGACGGAATCGAAACCCAAGTTGGAGAAAGACCCCCAGGGACGTGCGGTCAACCTCGAATTAAATGATTCTGACTTGGAAAAGCTCTTTAGAGAACACACAAAGTTGCTTTATGAGGTATGTTGGCTCAGTATCCTGTTTGGATTTTTATTTTTATTTTTCTTTTCTGACAGAAGCTTCAATTTTCCATGGACAATGCAAGCAACACGTTGTCTGATCTCATACATTTGGCAATATAGTAATGTTCATGTAAGAAAAAACGATAGCAGTGGCTGTTGTCTGCAATTGTCGAAATTATGTTGTACTACCTCCGTCCCACACATTTTGCAACGTTTTGACTTTGCACGCGTGTCGATGCAAAGTTTGACATGCGTGCAACGACGATCAAACGTAATTTTTTTATAAATTTATCGTGAAACATCAATGGTTCTGTAAATTACGTACTTCAACCTAATACATATTGCGGGACGAGACTTGTATCCATGCGTATAGAATGGTGCAAAAATACGTACATGTTGCAAAATATGTGGGACGGAGGAAGTATGTCAACTGGTGCATTCATAACGTGAACTGGTAATAAGAAAGGAAAGCAGAGGATTGGTTAGTACTGAAATTTCAACCTATTGCAATCGGTGGATTGGAATCAAAAGCATTTGATTTCAAAGTCATACAGGATGCACAGTATTTAAGCTAGAGTACTAGAAATTCATTGCTAGGAGGTTATCGTTTGATTGGCGTACCTTGGCAGTTGGTTTCCTGTTTTTCAATCCTTCTTTGATTGCTAATACTATTGCTCGAAGCGGATGCTAGGTGCTCTATCTTCATTTCTGATCCTTATCTACTGTTTAATGATCAAAGTGTTATCTTTGAACGTTATTATTGTAGCGTTGCTAATATTACATCCCTTTTTTTCTTGTTTCTTTCATTGAATAATCAATGTTGGATGTTTTGCATGATCCAGAGGTGTGTGCACGAATTCAAATTGTTGTTAGCAGAAGTCATAACAGCTGAAGCAGCTGCCGAAGAAACAGAGGATGGGAAGACGGTTCTTTCTTCTTGGTCAACTGCTAAACAGCGACTGAAATCTGACCCTCGATATACAAAGACGCCAAGGAAAGAAAGGGAAGCCCTTTGGCAAAGACATGTGGGCGAGATACAAAGGGCAAGAGAAGTGCCATCAGAGAAGAAGCAAGAGAAACACAGTGAAGTGAAAAGTAGAAGTTCGATTGACCATGGGAGAGTTCACTCAGGATCAAGATCTTCCCGCAGCCATAGGTAGCTCTTATATTTGAGGTACTGGTCTTACCTCCGTTACTTCCATGACCTCTGGTAATATTCGGTGTTTTGTCATTTTCATCATTTGACCTTCCCCCTTGGAATGAGCCGAACCATGCATCCCAAAAGTTGCTAACCAGCCAGTCCAAACATATGTTGCTTCATCAGTTTATCCAAAGGTTTCATGTATGATGAGCGTCACTCTCTGTTTTCAGGTCACTGGTGGAGAGCGCAACAGCTTGGATCTGACAAGGTTTATTGCAGTTTGTGGGGAATTGAATATGAGTCTTGTAGGATGGTCACGTGTGCCAAATGATGATACCGGGTAGCGTCTTAGTAGTGAACCAGCGGCAGTAGCTGAATGGAGCGGACACTTGTCAATTTTGTTTTCCATCCAAGAGCAAAACAAGACTGATGGTCGCGGATGTAAAATTTTAGTGGCCATTTTCTGAAGCATAACAGGAAGTCGGATGCAGCAGTAGCGTATGATCTTCCGATTTCAAATGTAACTTTAATCATTAATTTATTGGCTTAGATGCTGAATCAGTCAAATTTCAGTAGAGCAATGTTACGAACTTCAGATCAAGCAGATTTGAATCGGAGTAGTTGAATCCATTACTTCCCTATCATTGTTGCACTCTATCATTGTTGCGCTATTATGAAGGATCATCTAGTAAGAGTTATCTTCAAGATCCGAATTTGGATTGAATTCTGGAACTGCTTGTGGCCGATATGAATCTTGCCTGAGCCTCTGGCCGAAAAATCTGGGTAGAGTCGAGCGCTCTTTGGACAACCACCTGTTGTCTATGACAAATCCTGCCAATCTCCGACAATGGATAGAAAAATTCATGAATCACTAAAAACAATGCTTTGATCTAAAAATCAAATATCATACTGTAATTTATATAATGCTATACAACATTATACTGGACTCTCCATGCAAATCTCAGATTGTCACTGTACAAGTTACTTGTAGATCCATTCGTTTGAACGACCTCCAGATTCATCCATGTCAATGAAAATGCTCACTGCCTGTAACACACACAGTTCCATGCATGATTTAGTGTCAAGGATCGCCTGATATAGAATTCCGGGAAAAGAAAAACAAATTAACGTCAGCTCTATTCGACCAAGTCGAGCTATCAAGCAAAATTCGAGAACATGGAGAGGAAAAATGTATCTGCTTTTGACGTAGCTACATGTTACGACACCACTCAACGGACAAAACAAGGAAGATTTGTCTTCCCATTTTACTTTACTCGTGACATAGGTATGAAACAAGTTTTCTTTCAAAGATAAGCCAGGTTAGCAGAAAAATATAAGTGCTACAACGAGTGTGCAGCCGAGCTAACAATGCGTCAAACTTGGCAATTTTGTCATTTCTTTCAGCAATCCTCGAGATGCATAAGTTCGAGATTGCATCCAATTTTCCATCTATGGATTATGGAAAACAAAGTTGTTTTCTTACCTTTCCAATCCGTGGCCGCTCTTTCAACTTAGCGAGGCTGCTCCTAATATGTGATACAGCTCCCCAGCATTTCAATGTGTTTGCTACATCATCAAGCCTCAATATGTACTCCTCCTCTGTTAGCGGAAACGACCTCTACAATTACATATAACCAGAAACATATTAGCAGAAACATTACGGTTAACTTCAGATGTCAATTCTCCTATTGTGATACTGCCCCGAGTATAATTAAGTTAGTTGAGTGAATAGTGATGAAGCATGCAAACTTCTGAAACTGAAATGTAGACAAACTGAAATCAACACAAAATAGAAACAAAAGGCTGGTAGATAGATAGCCGTGAAAAAAACAAACAAACAAACAGTTTAGGTTGCCTTGGAGATCAACTTCGGATTTCCCTTCTAGAAAAGAACATCCTTTTGGAATAAAGAACAATCCCCTGTTGGCAGGATAAGATATGCAGACAATTTTACGACCAATGACCATCATTTGACAGATCACTACTATTTAACACAAAATTGAAGCATGCCAAACGAGTAACATGGACACTTTTGGGGGTTGGGAGTAAGTAATATTCAAATCAAGATGCATATACAGTCGCCAAGATTTATAAAGGGGGTAAACTAACCTGTTCCCTGTACTTCCACATCACATTCATAGCAAGAAGGTTTCTCCCCATGAATTCCTGCTCAAAAGAATTGAATATAAAAAGATGTTATATGATGACTAAAATAACCACAAGAGCTGAGCACAAAAGCAATATACTGTCACATCCAATGCCAAATGCCTGCCAATCACACCCTTTGCTCCCTTTTATCCTATCCAACCTCAAGAGATCAAGCGCTGTTGACAAGACTACAAGAGTGAAGCATCGAGCCTTGTATAAATCTGAATTTCTTCTTTATCCGATGGGAGATGGTATATTGTAGAAGAAACAATGTAGACAGGCTGTGCGTGTGAGAGAGTGAGGAGGGGAGGGTCTATGTTGATTAAATTATTACAGGTCAATTGCTATCACCCATTACGAGTCATTACACATGCCTACTAGATGGATGACTAAAATCTATTCCGAATTCTTTAACCAAAAAGGGTTTCAAATTCAGCAGACTGGTATAAGTGCTACAATAGCTGATCTGACAGAACTAATTAGGATCATTTTGCAGTAGTCTGACTATACAGAGTTAAGCATAAATAAGGAAAAAAAAAAGTTACCTTCTTGATAAGTTGTACGTCATAAGACCGTCCATACTTGTTCCTTATGAGAGTAGCTAGCTCCGTCCCATTAAAGTTGGAATCATCTGATCCAACCATTCTTTCAAGACTCTCCCTGAACCTTTCATCAAACGCCTGAAAAAAATCAGCCGCAGTCAGGGAAAAAAAAACACCAATTCAAAACCCAGGCCAGACACGAATAAAACTCCTTAGGTGTGGCATAAAGAACAAAACAGAAAACTACAAGATTCTTAAGATCTAAACCCTTCTCGTGAGAATCATCTCTGGCATGTACTCTTCAGTAGGAAGGAAAAAAGAGAGTGGGAGCTGACTAACCTTTTTGCTATCGGATTCAAATGATTCTCCCTCGGAATTGTTCCCCGTATCTTCAGGACCCATGTTGCTGATCGAGCTGCAAAATGCTTGCCCAGGCTTTGCAACTCTATCCTGATGATTAATATGAACGAGGTCTCGACTATGAAAAACCCTTGATGTAGTAGGAGTAGAGGGGCACAGATAAGCTGAGCTCCCAACTTCTCCTAATTTTCCCTTCAAACAACATTGTTGAGCCCCGGATGACCATATATAGCTATGGCCCGTAAAAATGCTTGTCATATCCTGTGAATGACAATCACAATAACGTTTCATGTTAGTAAAACCAGTTATAAAAGGTATCAACATCCCAAAACAAAGGCAATACAACATGGCTTTAAACTACAGTCGTAGTTTCACATCATAGTACTACATTCACGAGGGTCGAATTCAATGGTTAGGATAAAACACTACCAGCAAAAGCTCAAACCTATACAACACCCACAAACACTACACAGAGCTCCAAATACGCGAATATGCCTATACCGCCCGAGTGAACCCAAAGGAGACCCTTTTGCCTCATAACCCGAAACCGAAACACCGATAAACCCGATCACAACAACTCAAAACCCGAACCAATATCATAGCTTGAACTAAACCAATCACAAGAACTTGATTCTGAGCTGACCTAAATTGCAATTCATACACAGTTAAACAAACCAAAAATTCCCAAATCAATCAAACAATTCACAATCAAAGAATATATGCTATCTAACCGCTTCAGCTTCGGTATCTCGAAATCTTTCAGATTCAACCAAAGCTGATTCTCTACTCTAATGGCTATTAGTTTATAAAATTGAGGTTATTGAGTGTCGTGTGGGTGATTGATTAACAGGATGATTACGAGGTGATTGATGCGTGTAAGCAAAAATTAGCTAAATGGAATCAAATTGAAGAAAACTGAAGATGAGTACATGAAATGGAGATGAATAGTATGCACCTGAGACCTGTGAGATCGTTGAAGATTAAGGTTTTCTGGGGTTTGATTTGCCCAATTGGACGGACTCAAGATAGCAAAGCCCTGTCGCAAATACTGTAGAAATTGAACTTCATTCTTTTATCCAATTATTATCTTCAGATTCCATGAGATTATACGATGGATATGTTCCATGTTGAGTTCGTAAACCATTTATTTTAGAATTCATACCAACAAACTATTGTAATTTTATAATTTTTTTTTACTAAGATGCATATTACAAATTTTTGATATGATAGTTCTAGTAATTCATTGTTAAAGAAACCAAAATTTGTTGCTATGTATTCCAAAACAATTGATTTACGAACTCGAGTCGTAAAAGACAAAAAAGAGGGTAAGTCATCATATAGATATGTTTAGTTAGAGATAAATCGTTGGATTAAACGATAAAGATCAAATGACCGAGATTGGAATCGGATGTTTTAATTTTAATCTTTTATTTATGATATTTTGTTTTACTTATTTATTATTTAACACATATATGTCATTACATAATTTGATTTTGATTATTAATTTTAAATACACATTTAAACTTAAGTGTGTTGTGGTGTATTTTTTATAATATTCCCTCAGTCCAATTATTCTTGCAACACGTAATATTTGGGCATTATGAATTTTCAGTTTATGGGAGGCAGTCTAGGATGTGCCGTTGGTGAAAAAATAACTCGGTTAATTGAGTATGTTATTAAAAAATCTTTACCTATTATTATAATGTCCGTATCCGGCACAGAGAAAGAAAGAAGTACTAGCAATGGTACTTAGCATCGAACATTAGCATCGTATATAAAAGGTCTTCATCTGAATATACGAAATTTTTCTGTAATTGTAGCGACAGGAAGAATAAGGAGGGATAGAAGTACCTTATCTATAGGGAGACTTAGAAAGTTCACGTCCGGATCGTTCCACAAATCTTTCATCATTTATTCTATTTTTTTATTTTGCCTAAGCCCTAAAATCCTAAAACCTAAAACCCTAAATTCTGAAAATTCAATGTGCATAAAACCCTTGTAAGAATTATGAAAAAAAGAGAGTAGTTCCTAACTATTGGTCCTTTATCTTTTGCTATGATCATCCCAAATGTAACCCTACTGAAACCAAGGATTTCTAAGCTTTCAACTTTAAAATTTTCCACTCTGATTAAATATTTTTCTGATTCACATCATCCAACCCTAGCTCCATCTCCACTGGCCTTGAGATTCTTGTTTAGCAGCTTCATCTGGTGAGATTCCTCCCTCCTTTTTGCCTCTCCCTTTCTGCACCTTTTTGGTCATTTTAATTGCTTAAATTGATTGAAAGGTTGAACTTTTCTCAAGCATGTGAGAATCTGAGTATTTGGTTATGTTAGATCGGCGCGTGGTTGGTGCTGGCGGACTGCTGTAAACCGTAAATTGTTAAATTTATATGATAAATCTAAAAGTTTATAGTGTAACTTGATGAACATATACAAGTTAGTTTTTAGTTATACAATACACTAAAAACTTGGTTATACATATTCATCTACTTGCAGTATAGAACAGTCAACCTACAATATTTATAACAATCATTATGCTGTTTTTTTGCAGCATGGATGATTTTTGCTTGTTAGATTTGCTTACTACTTGAGTACCTATGATTTCTAGGTTTCTTGTTGTCATTTTAGGCATCTGGGTCTTCTTTTGATTCTTGTGCTGTTGCTTGTGTTCTTTGGGTTCTGGGTTTTGTTCATTTGTTGGGCTGATGTGATTTTTTTGATCAGTGATTCGGGAGTTCTTCTCTGCAGAAAGGGAAATGAAATCTGCTTTTTGGTTGGTAGTTGTTGATGATTTGTGGTTTTTTTTTCCATGTAATCTGAGTGGTGATTTTGGAGTAGAATGGGATGAATTGGAATTGCCTAATTATTCTAAGGTCAGCTAGCGATTGGGGCTTTGAAGACGAAAGAATCGTTTTGCAGAAGAAATTGGGCTCGATCCTCTAGGGCTAGTGCGTTGAGAGCATAGTTGTCATGAATTCTTTATCATGTGGAGGATACAATATGCTGAACTTTACTTGTAAATTGAACTTTTCTATGGAAATTCCCTCGAGAATTGTTCTTGGCTATAGCATGGTATGCCATGATTGGGAATACATTGGTCATTGAACTTGTTGGCCTAGCTATCTATTTTCTCGGCATATAATGCGTGTCTTTTTCTTGGATTCTGTTGGCACAAACTATGTATCTTTGTTGATCTTAGTTGGCCATGCTTGTTCTGTTCCTTAGTTGATGTGTTCCAGAATTTTACTTGATTAAAGGGCAATGATATACTTGAAAGGATGTATGACACGCTTCTTGTTTCTCTATGTGCAGGAAAGATGCCTGAACATATAACAGCTGAGAATCTCATAAACAACATAGTGGAGTCGATTGGTGAAAACTATTCAAATAAGAATTTTCAGGAAGATATATCAAACGTAGTGCATTCCCAGGCCAATCGACTTTTTGGCCGTCAAAGACCAGTTCATAAACTTTTGGGTGGAGGAAAATGTATGTTACACCCCCCACCCCACAATTTTTTCTCCTCTAACTCTTTATGTTACTCAGACTATTAGCTTTTGGTTACACATTCGTGACTATGTCCTGTCCTTCATAAAATAAAATAAAATGTTGTGTTCTGGATTCTGTGCTGCATACAAAGTTCTGTTGCTCGGGTCCTACTTTTTAAGCAGGATGTTGTTCATGCAGTGTCCTTCATGAGCCCGCGACCTTGAATCAGTTTCTTTACGCCTTTTAACTTTTGACTTCATCTGTCTGCTTGATTTCGTAGCTGCTGATATCTTGCTATGGAGGGACAAGAAGATATCTGGCGGTGTTTTAGCAGGAGCAACTGTTGTCTGGGTGCTGTTCGAATGGCTTAACTACCATTTTCTATCTATTGTATTCTTTCTTCTGGCGCTAAGCTTGGTTGTTCAATTTGTTTGGTCAAATGCTTCCGGACTCGTCAACAGGTTATTTTGGTTTCCCTGTTTTACCCATGTCTCATTGAGTTAAATTAATAATCATGAACATTTGTTGTGCCAAATAAGTAATAGTAATGTTTCTCCGCTTGAACTTGGCAATGATAGGCCGCCTCCACGCCTCACCATACCAGATGAGCTGTTTGTCAACATTGCTGTGGCTGCGGGTGCTGAGGTCAACAATGCGTTAGGGTTTCTACAGGATGTTGCATTAGGTGGAAGTTTGAAGCAGTTTCTTGCGGTACGTAATATCTGTGTTTAAACATTTTTGTGATGATTAACTCTTGGGCTGAAGCTGCTGAACTTGAAAATGGAGAACAAGAATTTTGCGGACTTCCGACCTTTTTCTTCTTTTATAGGGCGACTTTGGCATGCCAATCTAACAGTTTGCAGTCCATTTTCAGGTGGTCGGAAGCTTGATTATTGTTGCTATTATAAGCAGCTGGTGCAATTTCTTGACTATTCTGTATATTGGTTAGTCAATTAATCTTAACATTTGTGTGCTATCATATTAGTGCTCTGGGGTTCTGATAATTTGAACTTCAGGTTTCATTGGTGCGCATACACTGCCTGTCCTCTATGAGAAGTACCAAGACGAGGTCGACAGCTTCGTGGACAGTCTCCTTGGTCGAGCTCAGCACCAATACAAGAAGATCGATGCCCGCTTCCTCAGCAAGATCCCCACTGCCAAGTTCAGAGGGTATTACAAAAAGCACGAGTAGTCAAGTGGGGATATACTATACCCTCAGCAATATTGTATTGTATTATTCAACAGCTCTATTAGTAAATTCTCGTACTATACCTATATTTTCCTATTATGAGTATATATCATGTACAGATATACTAGTGTATTTGTATAAATCCTTCCTTTCTTATCCATTCCATGTATGTTATATCGATTTTCATTGTACATTCTTCATACTTTCAAAAGCTCGGCTTCAGCGGCATTTGGCTGCTTAATTTTAGTAACCAGTACAGGAGAAATACATTGACAGGTACGACTATGTGTTGATGGATGCCTCAAATCTCCGCGTAATCCGTGTTCTCCGCGTTGATTCATTCTTCGCGGTGTCCATGGCCTTCCCTTGTTCTGCCCGCGTGGAGTTGAGTTTCTCGTGTTGTGCCCCCGTGTTCTGCTGTGTATAAGAAGAGAGACGCAAGGAGAAGAAGGGAGAGCAGGAGAGCTGGAGAAGAGGCAAGGGAATGAGAGGCAAAGCAAAGAGATAAGGCAGGGAGGAAAAAGGGGAAACACTATTCACATATACACACAAAAATACATTGAGGGTTTAAGAGATTTGTTTTAGAGATAATTATCTCTATCCCTTATTGTGAGATTCTCAATATTTTGAGTGTAACTTTTTTTGTATTTCTCTTTGGTTAGTGGATTCTTCGTCGTCGGCGACCGCCCGTGCTTTTTCCCGCAAGGGTTTCCACGTAAAAATCTTTGTCTCAATTTTTTTTGCGCACTCGTTATTGTTTGTGTTTATTATTAACCGACCCGTTCGTAACAAACTGATATCAAAGCTTGGAACGTTTCAATCCTTATTTCCTACACCGAGTTCGCCCACGTAGGCTTAGGAACGAACGTCGTTAAGTTGGCAATTTAAGTTATATTTTTTGCGGGTCCAGTTTTCGTGTATTTTTTCCACAAAAATTAATTTCTTCCCTCGGTGAACAGTGCTGCACAGTGTCGTGAACAGTATACGGACGTAATCACTGTTTACATAATGTTTCAGTGAACAGTACTCCGACAGAAAACAGTGTTTCCGGCATGAACAATATTCTCGGGAAAAATTTCAGTGCGATGGCGCCTATGAAGTTTAATGTGGAAAAATTAGATGGCACAAACAATTTTGGACTTTGGAGAGTCAAAATCGTTGCGCTATTAACACAAGAAGGAATCGAGCAGGTTCTGGAAGGGGTTGATAAGTTACCAGTAGAAATGAAAGACGAAGATAAGATGAAGATGGACAAAAAGGCACGTACGGCTTTACAGCTGTGTCTTTCTGATGACGTTCTTCAGAACGTCCTAGAGGAGGAAAAATCTGCCAAGGCTCTTTGGGATAAGCTGTTCAGTTTATACATGAATAAATCTGTTGCTTCTCGTCTGTACATGAGACAGCGTCTCCATTCTTTCAAAATAAAAGAATCGACTACCTTACTAGAAAAGCACTTGACGGAGTTTCAGACTATCCTTGTTGGTCTGAAAAATGTTGGAGTCACCATCGAAGATGAAGAGACGACGGTCATTCTGTTGTGCTCTCTCCCTAGCAGCTATGAGGCCTTTGTCACTACTATGATCCATAGTAGGGATTCTTTGTCACTGGAAGACGTTAAAACGTCTTTGACCAGTAGCCAGCTGAGACATCAGCTCTCGGAATCGTCCAGGCCCTCAAGCTCTGATGATGCGCTATTCATCAGAGGGAGACAGGATCGAAGACAACA
>JAOVYX010018238.1:0-20534 GCA_035668315.1 Drosera spatulata | reverse complement strand
CATTTAACTCCATATTTATAGAGTGAAGTGGGTGCTCTTAAATATAAATTTGACGTGCTTACGACGGCACGCATCACGTCACGCCACTTCTGTCAGCCTGCTCTGCTATGATGTGTAATGTTTTCATCAATCTCACGGTTCTCTTGAATTACAGATCCATGATACTTAAAGGATGAAGGCATCCTGATCGCCTCCGATCTAAGCTTAACTTGGGACCCTTGAACTTACACTCCGTGTATTCTGTTTTTGGTCTAAGCCTAAAATCCTTTGTCTTCAATGTGTCGCTACACCTCTCTAGCTTTTCATTAACTCCTCTATTCATCTCATAAATCAAAACAATGTCATCAGCAAGTAACATACACCACGACACCTTATCTTGAATCTTACTCGTCAATTCATCCACGATTATCGCGAAAAGAAGAGGGCTAAGAGCCGACCCTTGGTGTAATCCTATCCATATAGGAAAATGTTGTGTCACCCCTTGGCTTGTCCTCACACGTGTCAAAGCGCCATCATATGTGTCTTCGATTGCCCTAATGTATATCGGTGACACTCCTTTGTTGTGCAGACAACTCCATAAAACCATGCGTGGTACCCTATCGTATGTCTTCTCAAGGTCTATAAACACCATGTGAAGATCTTTTCGATGCATTCTACAGGTTTCCAATAATCGTCTCAAAAGATGGATTGCCTTCATAGTTGATCTACCCGGCATGAAACCAAATTGATTCTCGATAATATTAATAGGTTCTCTCATTCTTCTCTCCAATATCCATTCTCATAATTTCATGGAGTGACTCCGCAACATAATATCCATATACTAATTATAATTCTGGATGTCAACTTTCTTCTTGTAGATTGGGCCTATGACACTAGTCCTCCACTTGTCAGGCATTCTTCCAGTTGTAAATCACAGAGTTTACAATGAATAGCCTGGAGAGAGGTGAATAGGCTATTAAAAAATTTTCATAGTTTAGTGTAGCCTGGTCTTGACTAGTATAGACTTAACTTTTTGCAGACTAATGGAATGAGTCTGCAGTAGAGACAATAGTGTATCAAGGTTGTCTTTTGTGTGTTCTGAATTATTTTCTAACAGTTCTAAGTACAAAACAAAAAGCAATAAAGGACATAAGATTTTTATACTGGTTTAGACAATCGTTATCAATTGATCAACGAAGGCTTAGTCCAGTCATTCCTTGATAACTAGTATGGTCAGACCAATAGGTGAGTTCACTATCTTCTTATTTGTAGCTTACAAGGCAACCCCTTACAAGTATAGAACTTGTTAAGGCTAGAACCTAGATCGTTGCACAAAACTTCTCCAAAAGCTGTTGCAGATATTGTTCTTGGTACAGATTAGTGAACTCCTTTTCTCAGATCTTTCTTCACAGTTTTTGAGAACGATTGCTCAACACTTGAGAGATTTTCTTCCTTGCAAATGAAATCCACAATCGTCGTCAATCTTCTCTGAACTCGATCAATCTCCTTTATAGGCTCAGGGAATTAGAACCCGTGATTGTACTGTTCTGACGTTAACAGCTATTTGTTTGACCCATGAGCAAATCCTCTGTGTTGTTGACAGGCCCCCTCACAACAACTATCAATCTTGTACATATTTTCGAACCTCAAGTCTTCGATATGATCGTTACTCAGATCCCAGTCCATTCACCAATCAGCTATGCTGTACTTCCAGTCTGCTACGTTTTTGCCTCTGCTGGAAGCCACCTTTGTTGCACCCAGTCTGCTGCATTGTGATGTGACCTTGATCCTAAGACCTTGATCCAAGATCCTGAAGTATTTGTGGTCTTTTGTTCTCCATGTTTGTCCCAGTTGTTTATCTAGAACCTTTTGTAATAGTCTGCATCCAGGTGGTCCATATTGGCCTTCTAGGTTTGGTTCACTGCTCTGCTGCATGTTTTCCTAGACTGCAACTCACTATCCTAGTTCTTAACTTAAACAATTGACTACAAGCATGTCCTACTCTAAAGCTCTGTTCATCAATTTCTATACACTGGAGGGATTGCACATTCCAAACAATCTCCCCGTAAATTGATGATAACAAAACTTTAAGTTTCCAAACAACAAGTTTCCATTCTTTTTTATTTTTTATTTTTTTTGGGTATTGCAAATTCACCATTCTAAATACATATTATTTTTGATTGACTGAAAAAGGCTTCACATAGAATTTGAAGAGGAGTTACAGGGAGTTATAAGTGTTCTACCTATGACCTTTGTGCTCCTTGTAGCCTTTTTCTCCTTTACTGCGCTTCTCAGGGTAGTCTGCATTGTAGTCTCGTCTGCGCGTTTCTGATGGAGATGGAGATCTATCCCTTTGATGATGTTCTCCGTACCTGTTCCTTTCCTGTTTGTCTTTGCTGCTTGAGGCCTCGCCTTGTGGCCATGAGGGTTCCTTGGAAGTTTTTTTTAACGTTCCTCCACCTCGACAGTTTCTTTCTCCTTTGCATCCTTGTCCGTGGAAGTTTTTCTTGTAACCTTTCTCCCCCTTGACAGTTTCCTTCTCCTTTGCATCGTCCCTGGTGTCCTTCTCTCCCTTTTTGTTGTCATGAGATTTGGGGAGAGAGGATGCAGTAAGTGCGGCCGTGAGAGCTTCAAATTCTTGCTTTAATGCCTTAAGTTCAGTGGAGGTGGTCTGCTAAGCTGTAGTAGCCTTGACAATTTCAGCCTGAACCTTAGTTTCCAATAAGGTGAGTCTCTTGTTGTTGGTCTGAATGTGATGCTGGAGTTTATCTTCAGTGGTTTGGAGAGAGGTCTGTAGTTTTTGGATGTTGGAGGCTTGTGCAGTTCTTAGTCTGCTCAGGTTTGAGGCACTTCTGTGGCATTATTAAAGATTGATGACGTTGCTTTGCATGATCTGCTGATGTAGCTGTTTACCAATGCCAGTTAGGACGTCATAAAAATCTACAAAGTACTTGTTCCTGTCATTTTGTTGTGACTCAATCTCTTCTGCAACAGGTTCAAGGTTGTTCAGCAGATCTTGAAAGGTATCCCTTCTTCATTGATGAAGATCATAGACACTTTGGTCCAAATGCTGAAGTCGGTGCTACAGGAAAATTATGTCAGAATCATCCCTTGAGGGCGATTACTTGTCCTTGGACAATCTTGCCACTATGATCTTTGAGGGTGATGCTCGAGTGCGCGATTCTTCTAGGATTTGTTTGTGATTTGTTGTAGCCGTTTTGGGAGTCATTGGTAAGTTCGTGGTGCCACCATAGAGCAACCCTTCCGGAAAGCCAATTGATGGGGGGTCTGGTGTAGTCTGCTCTAATCTAAATGAGGATTGAGGAGTGAACTGAATGTTGAGAGGTGATATCCTTGAGTCAACAGTGATGTGTTGCTATGCTGCTCCCTATGAAATTGGAGTATCGTCCATAAATGTTTTCTCAGCTCCTGTAGAGCTATTCCACCAGATGTGATTTCTTGACTTGACTGAGTTTTCTTGACTGCAGTAGGCATCTATGATCCTTCATTTGTTAAAATAATGATTTTCTCACGCTTATCGCCAGCTTCTGGTAGAGACTTTCCTTCTATTGATGATCCAATGACTGGATCATAGTGTAATTCTGTCGAGGGAGCCTAGTCTGCATATTTTTGTGGTTCCTTGGTGTGATCAGTATTGTCTCAGGTAGCATTGTGGTGTCATCTGCAGGTGTGAGGGCAAGAGTGTCTACTGTTGTTGTTGGTTGAGACTGTTCTTTTCTTTCTTGTTCTTGATGTGGCGGGACCTCTTTGTCTGTGCTTTCACGTGCCACTTCATGAATAATATCATCCTCAAGTGCTACATCATCATCATTGCCTTTTCCTTTGTTGTTGTCCTTGTTGTCATCGTCTCCTGGAGAAGGTGGTCGCCCAATGGTAGGTGTGGATAGGTAGTCATGGATCTCCAGGATCGACGCCCTTAGATGCTTGTCAACTAGTCATTTTAGCTTCGCTTCAACCTCAGGAGTGTACACGAACTCAACTATTTCCAATTGGGCTTGCCTAACTCTTGTGGTTTTAAGAGTTTAGTCATTGATCTCCAGAGTTCCACTGAGTAGAATGTATGGATTAGCTAGTCTCTTCTTCTTTGCTATATCCTTTTTCCGTATTATGTTTAGCTGTGCGATTTAAACTTCTGTAAGCCCATCAACAAATCCCAGCTCACTTTTTCTGCCATCTGGATTGATTCTGTATCTGATTATGGGACCAGAAGGGATCAACTTAAGTAATTGATGAACGGTTTTTCTCCTTCCTTTCATAGGGAGTTTGTTCTGCCTTATGAATTAAGCAGTATGGTCTCTTTTTCTGGAACACTGAGAAATTGTTTTGTTTTGATAGTGAGCTTGGTTACCATTGTCTGAAGAGATATGACCGTCTGGTCTTGGCTTGTATGCACTTTGCCTTCTGTAGACTGGTGAAAACAGTCTATAATCGATACTTGAGTTCTTTGAACTTATCTCCTTTGTGTCCAAGATTGTGATCTAGCGATTCTAATATATATAACAAAATGCAGTAAAGGACGTAATAATTTATACGGGTTCAGACAATCGTTGTCAAATGACAAACAAAAGTTTAGTCCAATCTTCGCTTGGTGACCAATATAGTCAAGTTGAGAGGGAGTTCACTATCTCTTTGTTTATGTCTTACAAAGAAACCCTTTACAAGTAAACTACTTGCTAAGACAAGAACCTAGACCATTACATAGATCTTCTTCTAAAGACTCTACTACAAATGTTGTTCTTGATACAGACTAGTGAACTTTCTTTCTTTGATCTTCAATCACACCTCTGAGAAAGATTGTAATCACTTTGAGAGAGTTTTTACTTGCCAATGAATCTCACAATCGTCGTCAACCTTTTTTGAGTTTGATCAATCCTCTTTTATAGGGCTCATGGAATTCAAACTATGACAATACTGTTTTGACGTTGACAACTGTCTGTTTGTTCGCTGTGCGAATCCTTAATGATGTTGACAGACCTCCTCACAACAGTCTTCAACATCGTACTGATTTTCAAACCTAAAGCCTTCGATATGACTGTTTCTCTGATCCTTATCGAATCATCCATCAGCTCTGAATCCAGTTTTTGGTGCTTAAACCTTTGTTGCACCCAGACTGCTTTACTTCTGACTTGACCTTGATCCAGAGATTTCAATCATAGATCTTGAAGCATTTGTGGTCTTTTACAGTCTATGTTTATCCCAATTTGTTATCTACAATCCTTTGTAGTAGCCTCCATATAAGTGATCCACATTGCCCCTTCAACTGTGATCTGCTGCTCTGTTGTATGCTTCTCTATACTGTAACTCACTAACCTAGTTCTTCACTCATTAACTTAATTAGGTAAAGGTTGGATTGGAGATTGAGTAATTTAAAAGTGATATTGATGAAATTATAGTGGAAGAAGACAAAGGTTGGCGGTGTTTGGGGTTGAGTGACTGGTGGTTAGAAATGATTTTGCAAGTAGTTTTTAGTGGATTGGTGTTAGAATTGGCGAAAAATTAACCTGCGGTAATTTAGTCCCAAATTTTAGGGTCTTGTAACTATTTTTAAAGTTAAGGTGTTTAAGTGCAAACACGAGGTAGTTAAAGGGGATTTTATGTATTTTTTTGAAAGAAATGTGAAATACAAAAAGAATACACAAAACCATCAAAAGAAAGAGAATGAAAATGCATATTAGAGAGGAGCATGAAATTAGAAGGAAAAATAAAAGGAAAAAAAAGTCAAAGAAAGAGAGAAAAATGATGGAAGGAACATGTGAAAGGGATACAACATCAATATATCAAAAATGATCTTGAGAGAAAATTATAATTCAATTTTTTGGAAAGGGGGTTGCTACACCAATAGCCAAGTTGGTTACTGCAATGGCTTTCCACCATATGCTTTTCAAAAAGATTTTTCTTATTCGATTTCGATTTAGATTTTTCGAGTTTAAATCTTGTATTTTTTGTGGTAAAAATTGCTGGTGCAATGGTTTTTTGATTACTGCTACAACAGTCATATTTTCTCTTATTTTTTTAGTATTAGTTCATCGAAATTTTATCTAATCAAATCTTCAGTTCTTAGTCATGATCTATGTGTGTAATGATATGTGGTTTCAACAAAGTGTAGCATATGCTTGAATTGATATTGTTTATGAGAAAATAGTGTCCGTATCTTGACACAAGTTGGTTTTTTCTTTCTTTAAATACTTCTAATGGCCTGGAACTATATTCAAGGGCAGTCTCTTTATGGGCTAAATTTATGCAAACGGGACTCCCACCTCGGATTTCAACTCTATTTCTACCAGGACTTGTTCTCATGTTTGGAGAGCCATTAAAGTCTATATTCCAAATCTCTTGCAAGATTCTAATTGGATTCTAGAAAAGGAGATTTCGCTTTGCACCAGATTATTGTGAAGAGGTTCTCAGCTCTACACCGATTATGCTTCAAATCAGCCTACCCAGAGGTGTGGGATGAGCTGCAGCAGATCCTACCCGGAGAAAGAAGCTACAAGAGGTTCTTATCCTTGACTTGCTTTCAGCTTCCTTGCGCCGAACGCGTTTACCCACCCGTTGACTCGCACACATGTCAGACTCCTTGGTACGTCTTTCAAGACGGGACGAATGGGGAGCCCACGGGCCAATGCCTGGAGCTAGCTCCACTGATTTCTTTGTTTTATTAGTCTACTAGCTTTTCTTTTAAGAGAATCTCGATATCCTCACTGTACACAACTTCCATTTGAAATGGAAAAATGCGGCTTCACATCACAAGTGAGGTTTGGAACACCAACGGTGACCGGCTTTCAAAAAGCACCTTTGGGCGAAGGTTTCTCGATCCTCTCTCTCAGTTTCAGAGTACGATAGCCGCTTTGATTCCCGGAGTACTCCTATGGCCGATCTGTCACCCAACCTACTTAAACAACCTAAAGACTTGTCCCTGTCCCGTTTGGAGAATGATCGGCTTAGTCAGTCATTATCGCAGTTCAGATAAGAACCGCCACTTTTCTGAAAGTCTAAAGACCCTCAAATCAAACTCCAGCGCTTAGCGCAACGGCTTTCTAAAGGCAGCTCAATCCCTTGCTTGTTCCTTCTTTCCTCCCTCCTTGGAGCTCGTCCATTTAAGGGTGATCCCTTGCTCTCACGTTCGAGTGTTTGCTCGTCGTTTAGGCCGGTGAGTGAGATTTCTGCTCATTGCAGTCACCTCCGGGGTTCTTCGCACCTGGATAGTACCAGGACCCTTGTGCCCCGGCCCTTGATCAGAGAAAGCTGCCCGATCGAAGCCGTGAAAAGACAGAGGCAGAAGAACAAGCAGAAGCAGGAGATACTAGAGCATACCTCCTTCAAATACTTAGCTACTTAACTACTTACCTCGGTAACTGCCTTCTTAGGACAATCACCTATTCGGGACGGCGCAGTTACTTCAGCGCTAACGCCCTTACTGATGGGTTAGCTGTTTCAGCCGTTACTCCACAATGGGACTGCCGTCACCTGTTCATGTTCTTCAGCCGTCTCCACCCTCCGAACACTGACTTATAATCTCATCTGCTGTTCCTACGAAGGCGCGTAGCTTAATAACGCTACCTTGGCCTCTTCTTTATTTGAATTTTTTTACTATAAAACTATCAAACCAACCGAGGCACACCTTGTGTTCTTTTATTAAAAATAAATAAATGAGATTTAGCAACAAAAATGAATAGTTAAGATTAAATACAGTAATAATTTAATTTTAGTCCTTTATTCTTGTTGTTTTAATATGAACCATGTTTTTTCTTATCAAAAAAAATTAAGAATTAAAACTTAAAACTTAAAAAACAATCAATGCTTCTTTATCACTTGAAACACCTTATGTCACGACACATATTCTCTAAACCCACAGTTTATTGCCAAAGCAACAACCCAAAATAAAACCAAATATGACAAAAAAAAAAACTTGATATTTAAAATATTTTCCTTGATAATATTTTTCCCATTCAGAAATGATAAAACATCGTTATCGAAGTTTCAATAACAAGCACCGTTTGTGCTATAATAGACAACTAATGACATGTTGCAACTCTATTGAAATAGAGAAAATCAATTGACAAAACACGAGAAAACAAATTGACCGTAAAGAAAAGGATGATTTATCCAAAACTACAAAAAAATCAAACTAATTTCTAACAACTACACAAGAAAAAATAATTTTCAATTCATATAAATATAAATCACATGTACAAACGTCGTCGAAATCTTCATCGGAATTCGATAATAGTGTCGGAATCCGAAACAGTGTATTTGAACAAAATTAAAACAAAATGACTGAACAAAAATATAAACAAAGAACCTGAATAAAATAAAATAAAACGCCTGAATAAAATTAAATAGAGGGTCTGAACAAAAAATAGCCCCTCGACAAAAATCAAACATAACATCTGAATAAAATAAAACAGAATATTAAAAGAAAAAAAAATAGAACGTTTGAAAAGAAAAAAGCCCAAGCTTTTTATTAGCAATTGTAGATGTCCTTTGTACTTATAGTCAATTTCTAATTCTAGCTCGAAAATGTCAAGTTTTCTCATCTTATTTGAAAACTAAATCTCTTTGACCTCGGTAGGTATGTATTACTGATAGCCTATTCAAGTCCAATCCTCTAGGTTAAACCTCTCTATATGCACACCGAACACACAGAAACCGAAATGCATATAATCAAGTATAATATCTATTTCCACATCACAGAATCAATCACCAGATCATGGATTTCCCCAAATTGAATCGGCTTCTCCTTTGCTCACATTAAACATAAGAGATACACATGTCAAGACAAAGAACTCCGAGCCTAGACATTGGCGTGATCAAAGCATAGAAATCGATCTCCGGGATCGGTGTCGATGATGCGTTTCTGCCGATGAACTCTGCCGTCGTCGCCGTAACAACGACGCCATTTGAGAGGTCGTCGCCGCCGCCGTGGATAGCGTCCATTTCGTTCTCCGCCGATGCCGTCGCCGTGGACAGCCTCCATTGCGTTCTCCCCCGACGCCGTCGTCGTGGATAGCCTCCATTCGTTCTTCGCAACACGGAGAGGGAGGAGATGAAGGAGAGTAGGGAAGCAGTGAATTGTTGAAATTGTAGTTTTTGAAATTTTTTTTGGGTTTCGTGTATAGTTTTTTTGTAATATTTTTTGGATTTCTATAGTTCTGAGTAATTTTTTTTGTAAAGAAAACCCGCAAATTGTAAACCTCATTGACTATGCACAAAATTCAATGACTGTAAAATATAAATACAAAAGATATTCCACAACCAACTATTTTTCATTAAGATAAAAATCTCATAATATCCTGTACATAAAAATAAGGATAGCATCAAATAACTATTCCTAGGCAACATCAACCTGGAACAACATACAAACGACAGGAATGAATAATCAATACAGCTAACACTTCTGGCCTCCTTGTCTCAGCAGCATACAAGCGCTTTTTTTCTTTTTTTGCCAAAGATAATACACCATGCTAGCATTCAAGCATTTCCTATGCAAGGCTTGACCAGATTTACCTTTGATGCACAAATAAACCAGCCACACCAGGACTCCCAAGGAAGAGCTTTTCGCAGGAGCTTCCTCACCTTGAGGACTAACTGGACAACAATCTGTGAATAAGGGCAAAGAAAAAAGATATGATCTCGATTTTCCCTTACACTATAACACAGATTACACACATCAAATAGGGTAAGATCCTTCTCAAATAGCCAAGCAGAGGTTCGCAACCTGTCAAGGATCATCAGCCAACTAATAAAAGCGAACCTTGGGCTAACAACTTGATTCTAGATAAGTTTCCAACAAGATACATCAACAGCCTAGGTCACAAGATCATTAAATTCAGATTTCACTGAATATACACCATTAGCATCACCCATCAAGGAACAACCAGATGCAGAATGAACAACATAAGAGGAGAAGGCATCTCTGGTTGTTAACATCGCTTTATATATCCAGGGAATATTTGATCTGGGTTTGTACACCCAAAAACTGAACCCCTTTAAGAAGTAAGAATGGAGCTAACGCACCCACAAGCTCTCTTTATGCTTTTCAATAGCCCAAACCTGCTTGAATAATAGAGCTAAGTTCATAGCTCTTGCATTTTTGATCCCTAATCCACCTTTGCTAACTGGAATGCAGATTTGAGACTAGACAACCAAAGTCCTTTGCCTGTTCAGAGCAGCCCCAATCCATTGGAAGGTACGCAGTATAGCCTCTCTTTCCTCTATAACTCCTACTGGAATCAAAATGATTTGCGCCTAGTACGTATGAATAGAAGAGAGGATGGGCTTGATTAACTACCGTCCAGCTTAGGAAAGAAATCTAGAAGACCAAAGGGAAATCCTCATGGTAAACTTCTCCACAGGAGGCCTAAACTCCTGGATAGTCAGTCTGCTAGTAGATAAAGAAACTCCCAAATAACGAATAGAAAGTTGCCCTTTCGCGTACAAAGAATGGAACACAATTCAGCACTAAAAGATGTAGAAATTCCCCCACAAAACAACTGGCTTATAGTATCATTTGCAACCAATCCAGACACAGAAGCATAATGATCAAGGACCCCTTTAATAAGGGAAATGGAAGAGACATCGGCTTTGACCATCACCGTCAAATCATCTGGAAATAGGAGATTTACAAGCCCAACTATTCTGCATTTAGGGTGAAAATGGAAGCCAGACTCCTTCTCATCAACTTAAAGCACCTCATGAGATAATCCATGACAATAATAACAAATAGGAAGACATTGGATCACCTTTTCTTAAGCCCCTATTGTCTTTAAAAAAATCAGATGTCCTACCTTTTATATTAAGTGTATACACAGAACCAGAGACACAAGCCATCACCCAAGTGACAAACCTGTCTAGAAATCCCAAACAAACTAGCTGTTTCTTCCATCTCAACTTATCATAGGCCTTTGTGATGTCAATTTTCGCCATACAATGAAGAAAAATGTTTCTTCTTTCATAGCCATACATAACAGCTTGACATAATGCTACATTACCAACAATGCTTCTATCACTCACAAAAGCATTCTGAGCATGATCAATGAGACAATCCAGAACCAATTCTAGTCTAGAGCAGATCATTTTTGTAATGATCTTATAAATTATAGAGAAAAAAAAAATCATAATGCAACAAGCAATAGGTTTAAAATCAGCAGCCCTAGATGAATGATTGACCTTAGCTACCATATTCAAGACAGTAACATTGACATTGCTCAGCAACAAATTATTAGAGAAAAGCTCAACACAGCCTGAGACACATGACACGCTCGTCGCAAGACAGTCAAATTAGAATAATTGTACACTTACTCACACTGTAGACGTATTCTAAGAAACTACAGTAGTGATAGTAAGGATCGAAACCACAGGGATGGTTGGTGTAATATTTAGACTTGTAATGATCACGACAAGACCCTCCCCCTTTTTTTTTACTAATTAAGCTAATTGAATAGCTGAAACTAAATAATTATAATATAAATTTATAGAGAATCTGAATTAAAGTATTTCTTTATATGATAAAAAATATAGGGAGATTGATTAACTATTTTTTAGGATCAATCATAGATGAATATCATATAATTTCTTTATTTTAGAAAGGTTTGGTTGCACTACTTGGAGGCATAAAGTATTACATTCGCTACAATATTAATTAACAATGAGTTCTTATAATTAATCTTACCTATTCATCTCTAACATACCGATGAGCTCGTATATACGAAAAATAAATAAATTGATTCAAAGCAAGAGAATTCACCAAACACGAACATAAATACCAATAAGCTTAAACTATTTTGTTCACATGCAATCAATCATAACATCATGACAATGAGTTTAAATGATGAACGTTATTTGCTACCAACTTAATCACTCAGCGCAATTAATAGCTAGGTTACAATATCAATAGGTGGCCAAACTAATTGATTTTATAACATATCATTGATTAAGGTCAGATTTCAGGCATCAATCATCATACATGAAACTGGTTTAGGTGATCAATTTCATCTCATGATCCAATTTAGCTAGAGTTTTATTAATCTTTTCCTACAAAGTGACTACTCACTCATGATCACGATCATCATCACATACATCATATCAACATGCATCATCACAATCATAATCTAAAGATAAACAGAGAAAGAAGGACAATATAGCCCTGAATAACAAAGATCCGACGACAAAATAATGAGATTCGAAGCCTTACACTTTGATCCAACCTTCACAAGTAAGGAAATCAAAGAATTCTAATCTAGGATTTATGTGGAATGAAGGAACGCACCTATAGAAAACAACCTAAGACTCTACATAATGAATAGGATACACAGGTATTTATACAAAACCCGAAAACCTGTTTGAAATTCGAATAAGACAAACAGATTCTGGCTTTTGACCTGTGTAATGGTCGTTACGGCTCCCCTACCACGACCGTTACACAGCTTTGAGTTTTCAAAAGCCACGTTGAAGAAGGATCGTAACGGTCGTTACACTTAAGTGTAATGGTCGTTACAAAGGTTTGACCTCTAGGGATGATCTCCACAATCTGTAATGATCGTTACATGGGTTAGGCTTGATCGTTACAGCGCTGAAACGCATCCATTTGACATCAAAACATCACCAAACTATCAGGAACGTATCCACAAATGATCAACGCATTAAATCATTGTCTTGAATCAACAAAAGCAGCTTCAAATCACTTCCAAGATCTCGCTCAAAGCTTCATCTTCACATTATCACTTGTAATGAGCTTCCACAATCAACTCAATAATTCGTTCATGCCTTTACACGATCAAATCTGCCACAAAAATAAAGAAACAACAGTATCCAAATCCAAAGACCCAAACTAAACTAAAAATGCAATACAAAGGACTCAAACACAACAAAACAATAGGTTTGACTATAATAAATTATGTGTGTTTTCACACACATCAATCTCCCCCATGCTAAACCTTTGCTTGTTCCTAAGCAAAGTTAAAAACAAAACAAAGATTCAACTTAAAACTGGAAAACAAACGAAACATTAAAACTCCCATAGCTCAAGCATTAACGTAATCAAAATGTCAAAAATTAATAAGACTAAATACATGTTGAAGGAAAATTTATCACAAAGTCGTCCTTCATCTTTATTCACACCACATAAATTACCCCTCAAATCATCTCCCCTCATTGTCCTTCACACCTAGCAGATATTCCCGAGATGTAGCAAGAGAAAACATTTTTAAAATTCATTATTCCTCCCTGTTACTTCCTTACGGTCAGAAAAGCGTCCGACGTGAGTCATTCCCAAAGCCACCAAGGTCTCAAAGGAGGTCTAGATTTTCTACTGGATATGTATCTTTTTTTCTCCAAGCTCATCCTTTTAAACACCATGCCTCTTATTTTATCTGTAGATGATAATTTTGATTATCGAGGTAAAGGACATGGTACCCTTGAAGCATTTTGCTTGTTTTGAATTGCTTTCGTAATTTTTTTTCTTCTTTCTTTTTTTTTTTTTTTTTCATTGATGAGTAAGTCTAGAATATTATTCAGCAGCCAAAAATAGCATAAGGGTCACCATGGAAGACGGATGCTTTATAAACAAAAACATTCCTTTTTTTTTTCTTCAAAAACTCATACCATGTGCCCTATAATCGGCGGATAGGTGAGATGATGGCGTAAAAGAGGAATATGGAGGTTTTTTTTTTTTTTTTTTTCAAATGTTTGTTTACGGTTCGAGTCACCATTAAAGTGCTATCTACACATGAAAGGGTCATATCATAGGAAGGTAATACAATGATGTTAACAAAGATTCATGACTTTCTTAGAAATGATATTCAAACTACATATAATAGGGTAACTATTATCTAGGCATAAATCACCTTACTTTGCTTAAGCCATGGATATATAAAGAAAACACAATTTTTTTCATTCATTATTTTTCGATGCAAAGGATAGCGGTTCTTGATAGTGATCTTGTTGAGATCTCGATAATCAATGCATAGTCTCATGCTTCCATCCTTCTTCTTCACAAACAAGACATGCGCTCACAATGTTGAAACACTAGATCGTATGTAGCCTTTTTCTAAAAGTTCTTCAAGTTGAGTTTTCAACTCCTTAATCTCTTCTGGGGCCATGCGATACGATGCCTTTGAGATCGGTGCTGTACCAGGTACTAATTCAATGTTGAAGTCCAGTTCACGAGCTGGCGATAGTCCCCGTAAATCATCTGGAAAAAACGTCAGATAGTCCTGCACCACGGGTATGTCACCGATGTTAAGCTCATGCTGCACCGTCGACTCGAGACTGCATAAGAAATCTTGACACCTTTTCTTGAGAAGTTTGTACGCCGTCATAGCAGATAACATCTGCAAGTAAGGTCTTGATCCTACCCCATGGAAAAGTAGTCTCCTTCCTTTTGGACTCTATAGCTTTGTTGTTTTCTTCTCGCAGTCCATAACTGCTTTATGCATTTCAAGCCAATTCATTCCGAAGACAACCTCGAAATCATGCTGGCCTAAGGCAATCAAGTCTATGGGAAGTTCTTCGTCTCCAATCGTTACTAATGCTCGAGGAACAACTAACTCACAAGTTACTATCTCGTCCGTGGGTAAACCAACTTGTATTCCCTCGACCATTGGATGGGTTTTCATTTCATTCTTTACTAGGTACGATTTTGCAACAAAAAAATGAGTTGCCCAAGAATCAAAGAGCGTACAAGCAAGTTGGGATAAAAGCTAAATATTACCTGTCATAGCTGCTCCTCCGTCCTGAGCTTCCTGCGGGTTCATAATATAGACTTGTCCTGCCGGCTGTTTTCCCTTGGCATTTTGGTCAACGGACGGATTTGAAGATTGGGCCACAGACTAACTTGAAGCAGAAGGCTTCTTAGTGTTGCCACTCGTACTGCTGTTCTTCTGTGGACAGCTAAACAGTTTATGTCCCAAGTCACCGCAACAATAACATGCTCCAGAAACGGTCTTGCAATCTCTGGCATAATGTCCGGTCTTTCCACAGTTATGACACTTTACAATACTTGCGAACATGCTCTGGCTACCACCTCCAGTGTTCCGACTCGTTCCCTGTGATGTTTTTTGGCTGCAGGGTGCCCTAGAGAATTTCCGAGTATCGCCACTTTGTTGTGAAGGTGCTCCTTTCCTCTGGCTTGAGGCATTACCAGTAACCTTTGAGTTTGCTCCACCAGCTTGCTTGTTCCACCCAGTTTTTCTCTTTTCAAAGCCTTTTCCCTGATAATCATCCCGATGAATGATGACACGTTCTAGTTTTACTTCTGTGTCATACATCTTCTGATAGGTTGCAAAGGTTTGAGGGGCTAGGCCGGTATGTAGCCTGTAGTTCAAGCCGTCAAGAAATTGCCTTTGCTTTTCAGCATCCAGTGCATAAAATGTTGTCTGTTATCGCAACAGAATCGTGAACTTCGAAGCATACTCCGACGCAGTTATGGTTCCTTGTTTCAAGTTGAGGAACTCATTCCTCTTCTCAGCTTGGAGGGACTCAGGATAGAACCTACCCCTTATTACGGCTTTAAAGTCGACCCATCCAAACCTTCTTCTTCACTCCTTTCCTCAGCAGTGCTCCATCAGGCGTCAGCTTCGCCTTCAAGATAATACGAAGCGAAAGTGATCCTTAAGTTATCAGAGCACTGAATTGCATCAAGTAATTCCTCGAAACCTTTGAGCTAGTCTTCAAGGTTCGTCGAGTTTCCTTCACCGTTGAAGCGTTTCGAGCGATAGGCATTTAGGTGGCGGAGATACTTATCACCTTCCGCTCCCTGGTCTTCAGCTTCCTTTTGAGCTTTCTTTGCTAACTCCCCTACCAATGCTTGGATAGCATTTACCAAAGGAATATCCACAACAAATGCATTAACTACAGCAGCTTGTGCATTATCTAGCACATTTGCTGGCCCTATTGACCCAGCATGAGAGTCTTGTTGTTCAGCGTCTTTTCCATCTTCCACGGGTGGAGCATTCTGATTTTGGACTACGTCCAAGGCATTTTGTGGCATGTCTTCGTGACTGAAATAACACATTCATTAATGTCAAGTATACTTCTATTCAGGTTCAGGATTATTCATATCAGGCTTAAGTTTTTATTCATGTCAGGCTCAGGAATATTTATCATGTCAGGATCAGGAATATTTATCATGTCAGGCTCAGGGGTGGAACATGTCCTGAACTAGATATTAATCAAGCAGTCAGGATTCAAGGAATGGAATAACTTTTATTAATAACTAAGCAAATCAACAGAAAGTAGTGCATAACATTCAAAGGATCTAGTACGACCTTCACAGTGGTCGTTTATTATTCTAGCTATCTAAAATCTTATACACTGCTTTTATCATGATGATCTAACTCCAACCATAGCTGCTGAAAGAGTCTGGATATGTGGGAGAATATCCATAAGTTGGGGGAACATATCCTTATGCCTCATCCTCCGAATCGACGCTAGACCAATGTATGGACGACGTCGACCCTAGTCGATCATACCCTAGAGAATGGTACTCTGGTTCAGCTTCCTCCTACGGTGGTGGTGGCGGTTGCTCTGCTACAGGCAGGTCTTCATTATCAGCTATGATGATCGAATTCTCGTGCGTCCCACCCACTTCAATGGTCTTCATCGTGACTCTATCGTTCATAGTCTTTTGCTTCTTGGTACAGGGTTGTCCCACCTCCAGAGTTCACTTCACAGGAATCAATATAGTGACAATTTCTCCTAGAGTTATATAAGCCAATAAATCAAAAATCACAGTCCATTCTCCTTGCTTGTAGTATGCTTCGTTGGGTTGATTTCCAATGACCGAATCAGGATATAACGCTGTATATTTTTGGTAAAGCTCATGCTTGGAAATTGGCTTTAGTAGGAAGTCTGCTTCGTAAACGGAGCACACAGGCAACCAATCCTCTTTAGCCCACTCGCATAAGACCCTTCTCAAATATCGAAAGTGCTTATTTAGGAGGCCTACTCCATTCCATCGGGGTAACTAACAATTGGGTTTCTTATGTAACCATTGGATCCTGAATCAAGAAATTGTAAAGTTAGTCCCATGAGATCATAACTTAAAATTCTCAAACATATATCAAAGAAGAGATCATCCATTACATCATCCCATGTCATGATTTTCCAAGCACAAGTATCAAGAGTCATCAAGAATGTACATCAATAAAAGGGATGACTCAGCAATTTTATTAAGTTGTCCAGAATAATATACAGTAAGCTAACACTAACAAATAAAACATAAGCTAAGCGACACCTAAGCTAATTTATTCCAACCCTATGATCATGAAGCTAGAACAATCCTTCAAATTAGTCTCCCAACAAGCCTCTCTTCTTGTAAGTACTTGTAATTCTCCTCATAATCAGGATGTCCTCACTGCTGGTTTAAATCGTAGAACCAAATCTCTTGACGTAACTTCATTCAAGAAATATTCCTTCTTATTCGGTTCACCACCCACGAGCACGTTGTCATACTTAATTTTGAGCGTTGAGAATCTCTCATAAACGTGACAAGGTATGTAAATTTGCCTTAATTAATCATAAATCTTCTTCAAAGCTTCTATAACCTTTTGCGTCCTTCCTAACTACCGATATATGTCGTCCAACGGAAGAAAATGCGGAATCCTCTGCCATGCTGGGTTACTGGTATGCTAGACTTTCGCTTTCCTGACTTGTAAAATATCATTCTTAAGTCAATCATCAGAATCACTTAACTATAAGGTACAAGATGTCACAAAAGATCATGCCAATAAACATATCACCCAAATCACCCATCCTTAGCTTAACATGTACATGGTCAGATTCCTACCCACATGCGGATAATCTTAAGTACCAAAGGTTTTCTCATGACCCTTAACTTGGATTATTTTCACCTTATTTCCCCAGGTTCCTTTCTTAAACCCATGCTCTGATACCATTCTGTAACACCCCGAAAATTCTCGTCCAATACCTGCGTGACACGTGGCGTTACCGCTACTACAAACAGGTTCTCGATGTAAGGCGACAAAAAACCAAGGGATTTAGGTATAGAACATAGGAACGTACATGAGCAAATCCCCTTCCATGAAAATTAAATCGTTCAACAACGAATAAAAACTACTAAGCTAAAACTATCATGCGAGACTCTCCAAGCGATCCCCTTCCATCATCTCTTATTACCTGAAACAAACATGTAACCATGAGCTCGAAAGCCCTATAACATAAGCTACATCCATCTCAGGGATCCGACATACTTATTATATCATGTGTTTCCCATACACAAACTGTATACAATGCAAACAGGCAAACAGACAACAATATGCCAAACAGAGTTCAAAATACACGAACATATAATGCGCAACAGGAATTGACCGTTGTCGGTCCATTAGGATTTTCATGTCACTTGATTTAATATTTATAGACATTTCACGTGTTGATGATATGAGAAGAGTTACCACAGGATTTGTCACCTAGTATGGTCATTCTATGGGCAACTAACAAGCTTAATGATCCTCTACAGTAGACCCCAGGAAGGTAATTTATTTACCTAAACACGATCTTGCCGTTGCATACACGCAAAGGAAATTTATCCCCCTTTTAGTCATGTAACACCTAACTCTCCCAGTCATTCATTCACTCATTTGTCAAGGAATCAAAAAACAGGATACTTAGGAGTCAATAACAATTTAATTCCATGTATAGTAGGTGACTACCATGGGGTTCATGTTATGTTTTCATGAGACAACTTTGTAACGTTACATGTATTATTTTACGTTACAAATACTAGGCACACAGGTAGTCACACAATACAGCGGAAGCAAGCATATTAGGTCATCGTGAATATTTAAAGTGTTCTATAATATTCTACAGATTGTATTGTTACGTTATATTGTATGATTTAATTATTTCATACAAACACGAATCAATTAAAAATTAATTTAATTGATAGGTATACAGATATCAGAATTCAATTAAATATTTTCAATTTAATGATCAGGCAACTTAAACAATTCAAGCAGGTAAGTTAATGTTATCCAATTTAATTGGGCAGGCAACATGCATCAATTAAATATTATAAATTTAGTTGATAGGCAGTCATACAATTCAAGCAAACATATACAATCAATAATTATTTTAATTGCCATGTATTCAGGTGATCAAGCATAATTAAGCAAACCAGTATTCACACATAATTTAATTAATTAAGGTAACGATGTGTGTTATCTTATCATGATTAAAAACAAAAATCCCAAATCCAATGCACTCTTAATCATGCTCCTCGGTATTTGTCACGCCTCCAATAATAACGCAACATATAAGTACCATTGCATTATATTCCCACACATATGTATGTGTATAATTAAATACATATCTTATAACAATTATAGCATATTATAACCTATTGTTTAATTAACTAAAGGGAAAATCAGTCCCTTCTTCCTCTACTGCATAGGCCTGAAGAGAAGCAGGGCAACAGGCGAGGGTTTGGCGAGAAACGAGGCCCGGGCAAAGGCTGGGGATCGGCCGCCGATGGTCGGGTGTGTAGATCTGGATCAGGGTTGAGGGGTTTAGGTTGTCGCCGTGTGAAGAGGCCTTGGGGTTAGGGTTTCCAAAGATGGGAGTGGCCGGAGACGGGCAGGAAAGAGATTGGTGGCGGCGGCGATGGCCGAAATCTGGCCGAACAGCGAGGTTAAGATCAAAATCTTTAAGAAATCAATAAGGGAGGAGACGATCACTTACTGTTTCACGAGAAGGTGAAACTGTTTCCCTTTGCCAGTGAACTTATATTAGAAAATATAAAGATTTTCTGAAATAAGAAGATGTCGAAATTCGCTTTAAGAAACCTCAAATAAAATTGACATTGTTAATGACGAGTTGTAATCAACTTGATTTGTCAAATGATAAAGTTTTCAATCAAAAATCATATGAAATGAACTCTATTTTTAATTTCTTAGAATATCAACTCAAGAGTCCAATTGACACAATCAATGAAAACATGAACATTGAATCCGTTTCGACCGTTTTAAGGAACAAGGATGATGAAATTGTCAAGAATGTGAATGGTCATAATGAAATTCAAAGGAAGTTAAGAAAGGTTTTCTTCAAAGGCAATTTCAAGAAAAGTTTCATGTCCAAAGGTTTTTCGAACAGGTTTGCAAATAAAAATTTTCATTTTTACACCCCAGTAAGAGTGAAAAAGTTTAAGAAGCAAAGTAAAAAGAAAAAGAAAATTGGATGGAAAAAAACTTAGTAAAAAAAATTTGTCTTGTCAAGAGTATCAATGGATCAATGGAAATGTGCATTCCAAAATCCATGTATAAGAATCAATCTCGATGATTAAGACCAATTGAGTCGAGATAACGACATTAAACTAAAGCGCTTCTGGGAGGCAACCCAGGATTCTCATATTTTTAGTACATTGAATAATTAGTTTTTCCAATAAACCATGAAACCTCACAAAATTCCTTAGTTTTAAGTCGTTCAAGTCATGAAATCACTTTTTTGGGGCTTAAACTAAGCTTTTCAATGGTTTTAAGTGAAAAATTATGAAAGCCTAAAGATGCAAAAAGTCATTTTCATGC